>CADEBD010000336.1:0-300622 GCA_902825455.1 Arctia plantaginis | reverse complement strand
TCCGTCCCTCCATAAGCGCAGGCCTGGGGGTGACAGGTGAGGCCATCTGTCACCCTAGCAGAAGCAGGCCGGGGTGGCGGCGAGCGCGTTGCGAAGCGCGCTCGCTTCCAGGGAGCACAGGGAACATGGGGTTCCCACACGGGGCGGGGGTCGTCTACTCGTCTGTAGATGACCCGAGGTATGTCGGGGCACCAGGGCCTTCCTTTCTAGGGTATACCTGGTTCCCCGGCTATTAGTACCCGGCGAAGGCGTGCGGTTTTAGTCGGTTCGAGTCCGACATGCCACCGACAGGTGGTATCCGAGGGGATTTCCGCACGGAAAAAAAAAAAAAAAAAAAAAAAAAAAGGGCCTGACCTAAACTTAACACTATCAAAAAAGTATGATGATGACCAGAGATGTATTTGTACCTTCACGACCGACCTAAGAATAATAGCCAAATCGACATTCAACTCAAATTTTGACATAATCGAAGTTGACACTTACATCCATACAAGCTTTACTCTGTTTTCTTTTTTTATGAAAGTCATTCATTCCTAGCTTTCATAACTTGTTCGAAAAATCTCATGGTAATCAGTAATATTCCTAGTATCATTATCATCATCATCTGAGCCGTCATCATAATTACATTCACTGCTGGACATATGCCTCAATCAAGGTTTACCACAACAACCGATCCTGTGATGCCCACATCCAACAGCTTCCGGATCTTGACCAGGTCGTCGGGCCTCTTTGTTGGGGGCCTACTTACAATGCATTTTCCGGAACGCGGTCACCACTCGAAAACTTTATGGCCCCATCGTCCATCGTGTCTGCGAGCAATCTGTTCCTCCTCGCCTACTGCCACTTAGTTTGTCCATTACTAGTACGAGACTAGTTAATATTACTAATTCTATTTTTAAATATCTAAATACCTCGAGGTTCAAAGTATTTAGCAAATGGGATGCACAAATCGTAAGGTAGTGATACCGTTACCTCAGACTGAAATTATGAACGTGACGGTTTACCGTGTAGTTTGGAAATGTGTTCCATTTTCAAATATGTTTCTCACTGTACCTTTTTTTTTTCCGTGAGGAAATAGGAGGACTAAAACTGCACGCCGTCTCGGGTACTAATAGCCGGGTAACCAGGTATACCCTAGAAAGGAAGTCCCTGGTGCGCTCTCACTGTACCCTAGAAACGGAACGTCCCATAGGAGTCGTGCGTACATAATGAGGAGTTGAAACGAAAGGATAAATTATTCAATAGGCTTATAGGTAAATGTAAGTTTATAGGTAATTGTAAAATGTAAATATTTAGAAATATTTAAAATGCAAACAGTGACCACGAACGCCGAAAGTGTATGAATTTGTTTTTATTTATTTTTGACTGACCTGTCTAATCTGGTCTAGTGGTTAGTGAATATGACTGCTAAGCCAGAAGTCATAGATTCGATGCCCAACCAGGAAAAATATTTAATTATAATATAATAATATATTCACATCTATTACACACTGCCGTCTGATCCCAAAGTAGGCAGAGCCTGTTCTATGGTACCCAGACTGCTGTTAAACATACATATATATATTTCTAAATACATACATATTTTAGATGAACTACACCCAGACACAGAACAAACGATTGTGCTCTTCACACAATTATTTGTTTTTGGTGGGAATCGAACCCACGACCTTTGGCGTAACTGTCAGGGTCACTAACCACTTGGCCAACAGGCCAGTCGAAAGTCGAAAATAATTGTGGTATGAGTATGATCATTTATTTATGTCACGTTTCTAAAATAACATCAAAATATATTAGAATTCCTTTTAGTGGTTGCATTGAAAGTAATTACATTTTAGTATAATTCTTCAACTTAAGTAGGAAAACTAAGAGCTCTGTAAAACATTAGAACATGAAAAATACGGCTTGACACGTTCACAAACATAAAAAAATCAGTTTAAATTAATTATACAGAATGACTGCAGACTCATGGCGGATGTAATTAGGTGGGACATTGACAAACTTTTCCGTAGCTTTTAAAGTTCTGTCAGCGGCTGAAGCTGAAAACAGAAGTTGGATTATACTATAATGAATACAAAAAACTTTGTCTACATAGTTCAGAAAATACGTTCAAAAAGCTATTTGGAGAATGACTTTTTGTCTCACCAATCTATTACTAGTATACAAAGTATAAATATAATTTATGTAATTTGATATTTTTGATTTTGAATTTGAAGTTTAAAATTTCGAATATCATTAGATATTATGTGTATTTTTTATATACATACATGAATAGATATGATTTGTAATATGGATATATCGTTAAGGACTATATCTCGCGGGCATTCCTGAGCTGTCTATTAGCGGCTATTTATAACATACATACGTATATATTTAGAATTCTCAATTTCGTATTAGTAATATTCAGAATATATCCCAATAGATACATGCTTATGACTTCTGTAATGAAAAATTACAGCTAAAAGGCAGTAACTAACTAAAGTAAACTAAACCTGTGACAAATAGTTAAATAAATTTCCGGACGTGTGGTCAACTCCCCTATTCATCCCGAGGGCGTCGTACGAGACGACTAAGGGAGCAAATTACGCAGGACAACAGCACTGAAAAGAGAAGGAATACTTGAAACAAGCCCTATACCAACCCGTCTGGCCAGCGTGGTATAGTAGGGCAAAACCTCCTTTCTAAGGAGAGGCCTATGTCCAGCAGTGGTCTACTCCAAGATTTGATGATGATGATGATGAACACAATTTATTTCAATAAACTAAAATTTTATATGGATATATACCAAATATGGTATGTTTCAATAAAAGTGGAGTAAAGATTAGTCACGGTTTTTATTCATTGACGATGCTCTATGAACTCGATGCTTCAAAGTTGTGCTTCAGTCATTAGAAGCAGCGAACAGCAAAAAAGAATATATTCCCTAGGCGGAACCATTAATGCGCAAAGTGAAATCACATCCATCCCCTTTTTTAATTTGGCCGGAGTTTTGCAGCCCCTAAAGGCAGTTAGCCGGACTAGCCTTTGGGACAAATTGAATGGAATACATAATCTGATGGTAGATTAACTTGCTGGATGAAGCCTGTTTTAGTAGATGAGTTTGTGTCTAAATACTGTTATGACATGAGTAGTTTTAAGGCCAAATATAAACTTAACAGACCATTAAAAATATAGTATTATGTAAACCCCTAAATCACATGTCATTACTTAGTTTTGTTGTACATAAAATCCAACCAATGATATAGGGAGTGCGAATCATTTGTATTGTGTGCTAGTAAATATTTTTTTATTTTACCTTACTCTATGTATATAATCTGTCTTTACGGATGGCGTAGCGGTTTAAATGGGCGCCACGCCGCTTACTACTACGCCGAGTGTTGTGGGTCCGATCCCCACATAGGATGACACTTTGTGTGATCCACAAATTGTTGATCTTAGTCTCGGTGTTCTTTGTGCCCGTTTCATCTATGTTTGTAAAGCTCCCCGCGATACAGTATATATTCGGGAGTTGTCTTTTAAGAAATATAGAATTGGAACAATTTCATTATATTACAAGGATGTAATATGATTATATGTAAGTGTATCTATACTAATTATTACTGAAATAGCTTTAAGGTTTTTTTTTTTAATAGATTTGCAAAGGTTTACTCTTTAATATTAGGTAAAAACACTAAAAATATACATTCATGTATTAGACTCAAATAGGTAGTTACTAGAGTTGACCGAAAGGTATACTGAATTAAAGTTAAAAATAAATTAATTTTATTTAAGAGTTAGTTTTATTAATGTTTTTCTTTTAATTTATTTTTTTCAATTTTACGAAGTCTGTTGTTACAGTTGCGTTTTTATGAAACCGCCAAACAAAAAATATTTAAATGTGTTATACTCATAATTAATAACTATCATGTGCATAGTTCTGAGTTGTGTATTTACGACTTAATAAGCAAACTACGTAGAAATCTCGAATGAGTATGAAATGACGCAAACGGCAAAAAACACTTGAAATTTTTTAATTATATAAACTTCAGTAGATCTAATCTAATAAGAGTGTACCACTGAAGATTACCAACTTTAAAAACAACTTAATTAACTCTCACACCAAAGAAATTCTAAGAAAGTGACGCATACAATTCGTTTCCACAATCCCTTTTCTAAATCTGTTTATTTTTACCTAGCCCTTTCTCAACAATCTCTAGAACAAAGAGACAATTATGTTCCTGATAAGACAAAAAATAATTTAGCCGAGATTTGCGCTATTCCAGTATATTTTAAGAGGGTAATATACTTAAAGCAGCAAGATTTGCAGAAATGTTTGATGAAGTGACGTTTATTGTGTAAAGTCTGCGATCTCTCTAGAGGTTTCCTGACGCTGTAATTATGTACTTGACGTTAATGTCCATAATTTTAACTTTCGTAGACGACTGAGGTTCAGAGCTATACATATTTACAAGGAATGTATACGGTATATTTTGAATATACAATTTAATTATTTATTATGTATATACGACAAAGAATTCCAGCATGGCCATCGGACAAACTTATTGATTTAAACCACAATTATTCCAGAAAACCTTGTAAAAAAGAACTGGTACGCAATAAACCGTAATATAATCATAGTTTCATATTTTCATAATATCGTCAAAAAATGTTAACTACTGAAGAAAATCCGTTGAGTGGATTTGGATATTGAACAATGGGCCGTCACCCAGCTGGATATATAGTGACTCTATATATCTCTATAAAACGCATAGCCTTGACTATTCTTATGACGTCTTGAGTCACCAAGTACGAGTAGTAGTAGTCATTATTGGCGAATTGAAATCTCTTGGAGATCTTCTAGCTTAAACCGTTCCTCCCATCCCTTCTGTGATTTGATAATAGCAGCGAAAAATGGCGCATTGAAGCTTAAGAAAATACAGTTTATTCGTAGAAGAATTGCAAAAACATTTTTTTTGTAAAAACAGCTACATGAAACTATGGGCAGCATATATTTTCCCCTATCATTATGTAATAGTCTTTACAATGACAATGGTTATTAAAATGTGACATTCAAAGCGTTCGAGATTGGACTGATATGCAATCTTTATTATTGTCAGAAGGACATCAATACATATGAAACTGAAAATCTCCATCGCTGTGTGATGTTGTGTCTAAGCGTTTTTTTTTCTTTGTAAGTTAAACATTAAATTACAAACTAAGCAATCGCGTTAGTAGTTACTTCACGGTGACATTTTATTATTAAGCTAAGTTTATGTTCAGAGAGCGTTGCATCCGGATATCACGGTGTATTTCGTGTTAACTTAAATTAGGGTTCCTTAGTTGAGTAAGAACATCTATTAATAATAGTAATCAGGAAAAAATATAGAAATGTTGTTAGATAAGTATCTTTAGTTATTCATAATTAGATATTTTTCTGCTGTAGGATGGACAGATCTCCAGAATCTGTCATATAGGTTTCGAGCCTAGAATAGACTCCAGCTCTCACTAAGTAACTTTATGTTATTTATTTTAATACGTGTAATGACAATGCTCTGTTTTTATTGTTATTATACTAAAGCATACTATTTAGATAACTGACCAAAACATTGAACTGAAGTTACTTAACCTTATTATTAAATCTGACCCTTTATCGTCTATCTAATCGTCTCTATATCTAATTTAGTTATGGCTAATCTAAAAAGCTCGTTTGCCAGATTGCAGTTACATCTCAATTTCGATGAGTTTATCTCAAAGTAATGATTTGGTTTATTTATATATCTTTATAATATTATCTTTTATCGTTTATCTTAACTAACATCATAAAGATAACGATATTGTTTGTTTGCACGCTCCTATCTTGGGTCATACCTCTTCTCGTGCTTTGGTCATACCAGCGGAACACAGAACAAAATTCATGTAAGGCCGATGGCACGATAAAAAAACAAATATTATTCTATTTTCTAAACATTATTAGATACAGAACATATTCATTTTATTACCACAGAATACTAATACGGAACCCTTTATGGAAGCATCAGCATCATCTTCGAACCTTTTTTTATTTCAAAGACAATTGTCACCCGCGTGGCAAGCGAAGCGTTCAAGAGACAAAAATGTGGGGAAAAAGTAAGGGAATAAAAAATAGAAAAGTGCCGCTCAAGGGACAGCCATAATGCAGGTTATCGTTTGAGTTTCTTAGTTCGCACGTTAGTAATTAAAGTTATAGTATATGATGGGACTGAAGATAATTTCTTAGATGTTAAAGTAAATATATATTTTTTTTGCAAACGAGCAGATAGGTCACCTGACAGTAAGCGACTACCACTGTCCATGGACATTTGCAACTCAAGAGTCCCACGTGTTTTACAAAAAAGACTGCTTTTTTTTGTTGTTACTGTAAAGTGCGTCTACAGAGCACGATGTTAAGTCCATATTTTAATTCTCATAGAAGCGGAGTCGTTTAAGTCGTCTACGACCTTTAGTCCCCGCGCTCCTCAAAATTCAGGGGGGTGGGGGGGCGATTGGGAATCTATAATCTCACTCGAAACACTTGTTGACTTAACACTGGTTTGCTGTGAGGCCTCGGAATCCGGTCAAGCCTGTCCATTTGTGCCGAGGCTTGTCTCTTCCGCGGTATTATAAAATATTAATTATTTTGTAAAAACGTAATAGTTTCTAAGAATGCCATTACATTAACAAATTTGTTATAAAAAGTACTTACAAAACCTTTGATGTTGACTAATGTCATTTTTCCATAACTGAGAGACATTTTAATGTCTCTTCTAATACTGATAAATAAATATTCAACAATTTTGTTTTTTTTTTATATTTTAAATCCAATATGTACGTGAAGAAATTAAGAGCCAACCGCATGCCAACGTTTGTGTAACGAACTGCTATTTCGATTCTCGCTCAAGCCAAACAATTGTGTCCATGAACATTTAATGTTTGATTTGGTCCGGGTGTTTCTATGTATATGTATGTATTTACAAAAAACAAGTGTATATGTTTTTATACCAATTGTCTAGTACCCATAGTACAAGTTCTGCTGGGACTAAATTACGTTGTGTGAATGTGGAAGAATATTATTATTATTTATGGGATTTATAAATGTTTATTTTTTGAGGATAAGGGTATTTTATTCATTTTTTTCCGTTTCTATATCGACTTATGTTTATAATTAGGTTATACACTTTTAAGTGAAATTGAATTAACAGGAGTTGTTCTGCTTTTTTATGTCTTACCGTTCAAAACTATTGACTAAGAGTATTTAAATATATGTAGATTATATTATGAGTTTGTTATATTTCATGCCTTTAAAAATTTAACGGTTTATATTAAACGTTTTTTTTTATCGTAACATTTTACATATACTACACCAGGCACCAAGCGTGCCGCATGAATGTGACAGCGCTATATAAATTTCCATTAAAGACAGAGACATCGATACTTTATTGGAAGTTCACGATCAAAGTTCATAAGCGTTAAGTGTTACTAATTCATGGTTGTTTATTTTTGACATCGATTAAGTGTGCGATAACCTTAAAAGAGGTAATAAAATATTTTATTGTTGGATATAGTTATGTTTGTTATGATGTTTTTATTTAACGTCCTAAATTATTAATATATTAAAGGGGTGGTATCTTATTGTTTTCTAGTTATCTCTGTCTTTAGTCATTAACACCCTTCAACAGTAACAGTACCGACAATGTTGAGAATGGTTATGTGGTGGTGGTATGGTTGAGCAATCACATCTGTGTTGTACATAAACCCAGAACACAGGTCCCTATGACCTATCAAGAATGATTGCAGCGAAATAAAATAGAAACATTGTATGTTATAAGCTATTTCAAGTTTAACATATTATGTCCTTTATGTCTTCGTTGGTACTCAAGATTTCAACATATATATATACAATGAACGTAGTGACCTCTGTAGTGAAAAGGGTTGACAGTTCCTCCGGAATGGCAGTTTTGGTTTTCAAGATGGCTCAAGTGACTGGTGTTATTTGTCAAGTTGTTTTGGTAAAGTTCACGGAATTCCTGCTAGACGGGAATCAACATCAAATAGGTGCGCATAAAACGTTTTTTTTGTAAAGACATGTAGTCGTTGTCGGTAGTTGCACTAGGAATATCTCCTGACATGTCGCGGGGGATTTTACAGACATTTATGAAACAGACACAAAGAACACCCAGACTCCGAACTTGGGTTAAGAACAATAAATTAACAATTATCAGGAGGGAAGTGCATTTACTACATCTATACTTGCATGATCTCCTTCTTAATAAAATGGCAGAACTACCCAGTCCATAGTACACCTCATATTCCGGTATACATACTGTACGAATATAACATGTATATTTATAAAGATATTTATATATATATATATTTATATATGTAGGTGTATGATGTGATGTGTTGTATATGTGTATATGTGTATGTATATGTATGTAGTGCACCGTGTATGTTTTTATATATTACATGTCATAATATGTAATCTCTGTGCACCTACCTTATATGATTTCTACACCACCCTTAGGTTGACTGGAAGAGAATGACTTGGGCATTAAGTCCGACGATGTACAAAAGTGCATGAAGTTTGAAATAAATAAATATACTTATATATATGTACATATAGAATTACTTGCCTTACGGACTAAATCATGAAATGATTATCACAGAGCCTGAACCGCTGGGGCTACAGACTTGAAATTTTGGCAACGGATGCTTTATATTTTGTAGGCACCTACTAAGGAAATATTTTTGGCATTTTCATGCCTAATGGTGTAAAATAAGGGATGAACTGTTATACGGAAGTTCATCAGTTTCAAAGAAGCCGCTGGAATTAGCTAGGTCTAGTACGATTGCACGGATGGCGTAGTGGTTTAAGCGGTCACGGCTTCCTACTGCGCTGAGTGTAGTGAGTTCGATCCTCACATGGGACAACCCTTTGTGTAATCCACAAATTCTCGTACTGAGTCTAGGTGTTCTTTGTGTCTGTTTCATGGATGTATGTGAAGTTCCCCGCGACACAGGATATTTCATTATTTTCTATCGGGTAAGTAGGTATGAAGACAAGCTCATATTCCATTACTTAATAAGAAAATATATCTATGCTTACAATGTGTGCATCATCACCACTTAAAATGAGTCATACCTTAACATTGTGATATTTCAAAACATCGACATCCATTAAAATAGTAACTTTACGCAATAACAATACTTTAAAAGACAAAACGCTTATAATAATTTTAAGATGGCTGACTCATACCAGATGTTTACATAAAAAGTTATCGCATTCATGATTTTTTAATGCATTGAAACAAATAAATGAATCACTGTGTAAGGCCTAGTTTACACTAAAGATACGTGATAAGTAGTATCGCTACATATTTATAGCTTAGCTTATCTAATGAAAATAGGTCGATCACTGGTTAAAGCACAGATTAAGAAAAACATTAAATTTTTATAAATGTGTTGAAGTATGCATACATTCATACTTCAACAGATTTATTAGTACAGTAAAGATAATTCAATTGTGACTACTATTTGGTTGCTAGATACTATGTTTACATAAATATTAAAGTTTATACTATTTTATACTACCGTCATTTTTCCTTCATTCAAATTATGAAAAATTCTGTAAAATATCTTTATTTTATTTAGTACTTTAATTTTTGACAAAAGTTCAATATATACATTTCAAATTCAGTTTGATCATATATTAACATTTACTTAAATTTGTGTAAACATTTACTCAAATGTAACATAATCCAAAGTTATCCTGATGTTTTTTGGACAGTTAAAAGCAAGTTATGACAATAATTATGTTGTCTATTTTACTCATTTAGTTTCATGTTATCTTATTCAATAAAGAAACAAAGTTTAACACAGTTTAAATATCTGGCGAAAACTTATCAACAGCAACTGTCACAAACACAAATTTGACCTATTTATGTGTTTTTGAGGATGAGAGTTTTCCTGTCCAATAAAATATACATGTAACTTCATTTGATTGTATACTGTATATATATATATAAATATGTTCAGTGGCAGTCTGGTTACCATAGCACAGGCCATACCATAGTTTTGGGATCCTAAAGTATGAAATGAAAGAATGGTGTTTGAGATGTGTGAAGTTAAAAATCTTTGTGTAATAATACCACTAATATACTTTTAATATTTGAAGCCATTAACACAATAATACGTTTAAATTCTAATTAAAACGAAACTTATGTCTCAAGGAAGCTTTTGTGTTCCAACGTATACTGGAGCCAAACCCTCACCACAATTACTGACATACAATTTAATTATACTAAGTAAGTAGAAAGCATGTTGTGGTACACGTTAGTGGTTTAAGGTAAGTTAGTTTTAAATAAGCGCAACATGTACATAGGTTAAAACGCAAATCTTTTTCTTAATAGTTAGGACAACGTGCAGATTCCCGATTAAATCGAAATTATTCAACCACCTACACATTAATGTAATGCTTTTCAGAAATGTTACCAATTTCATGCTGTTTTTCTATTAATGGAAGTAAAATAGACAATACCGTATGGACTTTCATATTTTAAATTAAACTTTTTTTATTACATTATGTTAGCCAACCTTTCTAGTTCCACCATTTGTGGTTTATTTGTTTTATGTATGTAATTTTCAACTCTTATATTTTTCACTTCAATCGAGCTTCTAAAAATAGGTCTTAAGACTAATAATTTATTAATTTTAAGTATACGAGTTAGTCTTGTGCCATAAGGCCTCTAATTGTGTTTAATAAAATTCTTTTCAGGGAAGTGTACAGTTATAATTATCTAATGTATGTACTACCAATAAGAGGTAATTGGCTAACACTGCCATCATGTAAACTGATAAAAAATAAAAACCTAAAGTGAAAGTTAAACTATTATAAAATTAATCAATTCTGAGCTTTATAACATCTTACAAACTCAAGTCTCTGGTAGTGTAGTACCACCTTTATCTATAACACATTCCGACATCAAGCAGTCACTTAAAACTATCGATGATTCAAAAATGTACAGCTGATACATACTTCGTGCACTTTTAAAAACGGTACTTAAAAATGAAATTTCAAATATTTTAATTGTTAGTAATACACATTTTGGACTTGCCGCCATGACACCACACTGATCATCTTATATCCCTCATTAAGATCTTGTTATGTTGCAGCCAGATGGAGCTAATTTCTGGCATAAACTATACAAAATTTAAGCTTAATAAAGCGGGCTGACTCATGTCCATTTGATTTATAATTGAAAATATGTGTTTAATTTATATTTATAAATACATAAATATTATATATAAATTACACCTAGACACGGAACAACATATCTCACAGGCATATACAAATAGGAAGGATATTTTAAAACTTTGAAAACTGCCAAAATCCAATAGACCCTTACTGAAAGCACTACAACCCTATTATAAATTGTCAACTTACGCACTCCCGTAAGGGTGCGTACATAGGAACGAAATATTTATTTAATTATTTAACGATACGAATATCAAATAATCTGTAAATACCATAAATATTGTATCCTGTTGTCTAGTGGTTAGTAACCCTGACAGATAGCGGGCGATGCCGTGTTTCAATTAAACCCAGGACAAATAATTATGTGATGGGCACCATCTTTTGTTCTGTATCTGAGGGTAATTTAACTATAATATGTGTATATTTCCAAAATGTTTGTTACTATAACTCAGGTTCTGCTAGTTTGGGATCAGACTGCCGTGTGTGAGATGCTTGAAGTTATTACTATTAATTTTGCGATACGACGCACAAAATTAGGTGTGGTTATGACAAGGATATCATGTCAGAAATACACACAAACATAAATTTTCAAATTCAATCTCCTTTACCAAGGGGTTAAAAAAGGACTAAAGACTATTGTACCCCAATAATAAATAATAATAATAGTAACTTCACACATCTCACACACGGCCTTCTGATCCCAAACTAGGCAGAACCTGTACTATGGTAACCAGACCGCTGATAAACATACTTATATATTTTTAAATACATACATATTATAGATAATAATAATGATAATGATAATGTTTTTGATATTTAAAAAAAATGCATTAGATATAAACTCTAGTTAAGTTTCTTATTTTTTACGTATTTACTTTATTCTTCACAACTATTTTAGTATAGTGCAATAAGTCATTCATTTTTTTGATACTAAAAAGGCGAAATACAGTCCAAGAACCGCTGATAAAGATAGAATATTGTAAGTTAGAAAATCTTTATCCTAAGCATGTATCTGCTTTAAAAATGCTATATCTGTAGGATATGTTTAAGATATAACGAGAAAAGAGGGTATTGCTTAGTTATTTTTGTAAAGACAACTCCCGCATTAGGAATAGGTATATCCTGTGTCGCAGGGGACTTTACAAAAATACATGAAACGGAACAAGGTAAAAACTCAGAACAATAATTTGTGTAACAAACACAAAGTGTTGTCCAATGTTGGGATAGAACCTATAACACTCAGCGCAGTAGGAAGCGGCGAGGTGACCGCTTAAACCACTACGCCATCTGTGCAGTGCACTTCCTGGCAGCATTCATTTTCAGTCACAATTATGCGATCCCGATGTGTTCAAGCTATTGCTTATCATCTCTACTATATCATTATAAATCCCTTTTCTCTATCTTGCCTTCATAATACCTTCAGTAATACCTAAAGTACTCGTTTGACAGTAGAGCGACTTGCTATAAGTAAGTGGGTCTCAAACTACAGTCGGTAAGATGTAAAAGCTTAACGCGCCTATTTCTATGCCTTGGTATAGAAATGCGAGTGTTTATTTTAAGAGGTAAAGTTTGTGAGTTTGTATGTTCGGGTTAATCTCGGAAACTACTGGGTCGAATTAAAAAAATATTTTAGTATTGAATAATCCTTTTATCGAGGAAAGATATAGGCTACATAACATCGTGTTACAGCCAATAGGAGCCGAGAATCAATGAAAAAAGTTGCGAAAACGGGGAAAATTTATTCCTTTTGACAGAAGCAGATAAGTTGAGCGGGTCAGGTAGTCCTACATGAATGTCTATCGTAGGCAACAGATGAAAGTGAACCCAAATTGTGATATATTTTTAGTATGTAAACTTTTTTATGACGGTTTGGGCTGAATTCTCTTAGGGCCAAGCTTCATCTGACACTAACACTCGTTTTTGTTTAGACGCGGCAATAGAATAAATTAATTTAAGGTAGAGATAAAATAAAAAAAAACTCGAAAGGCAAGCATATCGTTGTTCAAAAAACTTACTTACTAAGTTTACTAGGACACGGAAATCATCTAGCTGAATCACTGAAAAATGAACAAGTTATTTATTAGTACATAAAATTACTTCTTTGTTATAGAAGTTTCTATGAAAAGACAATTATTGCTATTTGTATAAATTTCTAAACAATTTCATAAATAACATGTTATATAACTTATTATATTTTTTTGACACAACGCCATCTAGTTTTAAACTTAGCAAAGCTTATACTGTGAAAGCTAGATTGATTGACAGAAAACTTAAATGCTCTTTACTTTTTTTTGTAAAAACATATTTATTATACATAGAAAACAATCAAACTCCGAAACAAATATTTGCAGATCATACTAACATTTGGTCCGACCCGGCAATCGAACCCGATACCTCAGCACAGCAGTCGCATACGCTACCACTGCGTCACCGAGGCAGATTAATTTAATAAACACGTATACATACTGAAATAATCAAATTTCAACATACAGAGTGTACTTGGACGATAAACAAGTTTATTCTAAAACTTAATTTAATTTATTTTTATTAATTTCCGATTTGTATACAAATTGTTCATTTACGACTAGAGCAAACAGCTAATCTTTTGCTAGAAGGCGTTGAACGTAATTCCATGGAATCGTGTTCAGCCTCATAATGATAATACAAAAAAGTTAATTTAGATCTTAATGTTTTTGTTATTTAAATAATGATTATATAAAGCTATTTATACAACAATACAATAGACAAAGGATAGGTAATTTTATAAAAGACTATCTGAACCCTGCCGCGCTTTGCTGTAGTACATTGTTTGCATTGACGAAAAATGGGGAATAAAACTGATGCAAAAAATACATAAAAACCACTTTGAGGCGGGTTGTGTATCGATACAAAATTTGAGCTCAATCGATCGAAACTTTTCGAGTTTTTGACGGCAGATTTGATGATAATGGCCAGTTGGTCTCTCTCTCTTTCTAATCACAGGATGAACATAATATGAGTTGGTTTCCTCATCAAAGACTCAAAGTATGCATTACCTACTTGCTTTGTTACTCAAGGGGAGGACTACCCTCAGACAGGTAGCCGGACATAAAAGAACCTGCCAAAACCTTTTCGAACATTATATTTTTTACATTTTACGCCGATCCCAGAACGAATCGGAAAAATTAGAACGGATTGGAACTTCATGGATGGCGTAGTGGTTTAAGCAGTAACATACCGATTCCTACTGCGACTTGACAGCAGTTTGTATGATCCACAAATTGTTGTTCTGTCTGAGTGTTTTTCGTGTCCGTTTTATTAATGTTTGTGAAGTCCCTCTTGACACAGGGTATTATATTATTAGTTAGGGAGTTAACAAAATTGTATAACAACTTTTTAAGTATTTAATTCTAAATGAAAATATTTACGTAAACATAAATTCGAAGAAGCCTTTCTAAACTATATTGTGCACGGACCACAAGTGACCCAAAATCCCTTTGAGTGCAAAGTTTTGTGTACAAAAGTACACCACTAAATAATATTAAGAGTTTTTTCCTTATTCCCTATTTGGGAGCTCTTTGTTTTAAGTGTCATGACACAGCAAATGAATTTAGAACAGAAAGGGAATACTAATTCTGGACTGTTCTTAAATGTTATTGAATAAACTTTGATACTTCTAAGGTTAGTACAAACTATATTAAACTTAATGTATTTGGATCTAAAGTTTATATTTACATTAAAAGCATTTAGAAGCACAAGTAGGTAGTATACTTTCTTCAATAAACCCATTTAAGTCTTAATGTAACGTGGCTAAAAAAATATCAAGCTGATTTAAATACAAAAAAAAATGTTTAAAAATTACACCGATTTATAAAAAACATAATTCATAAGTAAATATTCTTGATATCGTTACTAAGTCCAATCTGTTGGACTCTTCAGAGCAAATCATAATACATATATGAGCTGACATTAGATTTTTTGCCAGAAACAACTGAAAATTTCTACATCATATGAGCTCAAAAATCAGTCTTGATGGAACACATTTATACCGTACAAAGCTTAATTGATGATAAACTTCTGTACGCCATAGAAAGTAAACACAGTAGTGGTTCTTTTGCCACACCGTTCTATCACAAGCTTATCACTGAGATACTGGAACGGTCGCCGCTCATGTTTATAGCCTGTATCGAAACGTCTCGCCACTTGTAGTTTATCATTTTGTCGGTAATGAAGTGGTTTCGGCGATTTTTGTAAGGGTGTATTCTTAGATCCGTAAAGATATATGAAGAATATTGTTTGGAAATAAAATAAAATATTAATTGGTAATCCATATTTCCATACTTATCTTTTAAACGTGAAAGTGAGTTTGTTTGTAAGTAGTAACATAGGCTACTTTTTACCGCCGCTAGCTAGCTAGCTCTCCATTTTACGTCTCTAGTAAAAGCTAGTTATTACTCGTATATACGAGTAGATTGCATGATATTTAGTCAAAAAATTTTAGGCGCGTTTTGGAACTGAGCCAATACAATTCTGAAGACGATTTTTTTTTTTTCATGTAGGCAATGTATGCAAATACTTGTTATGCATACACATTTTTGCTCTTAGTGGTAATCGAATCGACATCTCTCAGAGCCACTGAGGTCAGATTGTGTGAAACGACAATGTTTAAAGTACAAACAAATAGGACTATCTACCTTCTCTCTCTATCTACTATCTCTCTCTCTTGTCTCTCTCTTTCTATGAGTCTACTTGAGAAATTTACAAAACACATTTACTGTTTAAATATTTAAATTTAAACATTTGCTAAAGTTTTTTATTTGACACGCTGATACATCGATAGAACTAATACTTTACTTCTTATAAGAAGTTACCTGTTATCCTCTAATGTAGACACAGCTTAACCAAACGGTGAAGAACAAAGAATGTATGACTACACTAATCATGACCCATTTTTAATGTTTCGTATCAAAGAGCCCTCGATAATGTTAAATTTAATTAATCTTTTGAAGTAGACATTAATGAATTAGAAATTCAAATATATTTTGGTAGTACGATAGTATCGTATTTATATTCTACTAGCTTTCGCCCGCGTTCTCGCCCGTCTGTTTATCGCGGTGAAAAGTAGCCTATTTTACTCGCTGATAATGTAGCTTTAGGTTGGTAAAATAAGTTTTTAAATCGATTTCGTGATTTAGGCGTGAAAGCGAAAAAACAAACAAGCAAACTCACCCACACATTTATAATATAAGTATGGATAAAACAGTGATTGTACTTGTGTGAGTGTAACTAACACATCTCTAAGATAAATTGTTGGTAGCTGTTCTCTTAGATTTGTAAAAGTAAGAGCTAAGTACAACTCAAATGGAAATTTACACAATTTGCGTTACCCGGTACTGGTACAAAATATGCTTTAGGTCTAAGTTACCTCAAGATCTACAGTCTTGAGAAAATAAAAGGTCAGTTAGATCAGAGTCAGGTGCTTTTTTACGAAAAAGGAGGTAAACAACTCAAGAGAGAAGTGATTGACATTGATGTACGGTAAAACTCGAAGGAGTTTATGTTGCATCTCTATATAGATGATGTATATTTGTATCAGCTAAATAAAAAAAAAATAAGTTAAAGGATAGACAACGAAATATACCCTAATAGTCTTCCACATTAATCAGACCTTCCATTTTACAATACACCGCGAATCTAGACAGTAAATACACATCTTTTGGAGCTTACTGGGACCGACTAACTCAATCACTGAAAATTACAGACTCACATGGAAAATAATACGTTTTGTGTTCCTTATAATAATACTACAACTATACTACTAGTATTAGTATTAATAAAGTTTTGCAAATATATTGAGAGCCTTGCAAAGAATTATTTTTTCATTATTAATAGTTAAACATTCTAAATGGTCTTGTGATAAAATCGTAACACAAAAGAGTCAAATTACTTAACTGTTTAAAAATACGGATCCCAGTATACGAGTAAAACGTTTTTATTATATCGTTACTCAATTTATTACTACAATATTTTTATGAAAAGTCCATTGTACCCACGTTTATAATCCGACTTTTATGTTTCTAATGAAATATAACGTGCTCAAAAATTGAGTCTTAAACTTATTTATTGATTTTTATACAGCTGTTATATAGATGCTTAGTTTTCAGAATCCAGAATACGAAAATCGCTAGGGAGGAATATTTTGCCACGATATTTTGATGAATGGTATTTTGTTTGTTGTTTATGACGGACTAAGCATACGAAATTTCACCAGTCCTATTCATTGCGTGGGCTTCATAAGAGCCAACTAAGGCAGCAAAAAGCATTGAAAAGAGAAGGAAAACTTGAAAGAAACCCTATACAAACCCGTTTAGCCAGCGTGATATAGTAGGCCAAAATCTCCTTACTAAGCAAAGGTCTTTGTCCAGCAGTGATCTTCTAAAGGCAGTTTATGATGATGATGGTATTTTATTTATTTAGTTAACCTATTACTGTCTCTTGCTATAAATGCAACAGCAACCGGTTCTCCACCTCTGGAGTCAGGTCATACTTGCAATAATAGGGGTAAGTGATCTTGACTGCTAAGCTAGAGGTCATGGGTTCAATTCCCACTCAGAATAAATAATTGTGTGATGAGCACGAGTATTTGTTTTGTGTCTGAATATAATTTATCTTTTAATTTGTATAATATGTATGTATCTTGTTACCATAGTAGAAGCACTACCTAGTTTGGGATCAAAGGGCCGAGCGTGAGATGAAAAAACTTTCGAAAATACATTAAACTCTTGATTAGCAGAAGACACATCTATGTCACGTGAAGAAAAATAAAAGCACACTGCTCGCTGATGAAAGTAGTTATATATAGTAGCTATAAGTCGAGCCTGATCCCAATCCATGAAGTTTTCGTTCATGTATTTTTGGTTATTTACCGTGAGCAGTTATGTCCTAGTCAGTAGTCTCTTTATTTGCAGGTCTTGGTAGGAGATGTCTTAAAAAATATATAGTCCCAAACTTTAACAAAGTTCATTCAAACAAATGTTTGACTTGAGCGGGAATCGAACCTGCGACCTTTGGATTACCAGTCCGTTACACAAACCAATACGCAAACCGGTCGTCTTAAAAAAAGTAAGCAATTTAGCTATCAGTTAACAATCTGACAGCGCACGATAATGTTATATTTTAAACATATAAATTTGTTTTTAAGGTTTTTTCAAATTTATTTTTGCAAACTAGTTGATGGTTCATTGTATATGAACTTCACTATATCTATAAGAGTTAGAATAATAACAACTATGTTTCTTACAATGTAGCTCAATGTTGAGCTTACGACCATTTTTGACTCAACTCGACTCTTAAAAGTAACACCATTTTTATAAGAATATGGATATTGCTGGGTAACCAGTATATATATATTATCGTGACAGAGATGTATGGCATTTGTAGTTATTATAGGTTTCCGTTAAAACGTAGTACTTTATACAGACAATGAATATCGAATACAAGTTGTGTGTGTGTATAAGGCCTGTGTCCAGCAGTGAACTATTATAGGCTGTTGATGTACTAAAAATATTATTTGATCTTGTACTTGTAGAACTCGGCATTACACCATTTTTTTTTTCCGTGCGGAAATCCCCTCGGATACCACCTATAGGTGGGATGTCTAGGGTACTAATAGCCGGGGAACCAGGTATACCCTAGAAAGGAAGTCCCTGGTGCCCCGACATACCTCGGGCCATCTACAATAAGAGGTAGACGACCCCCCGTGTGGGAACCCCATGTTCCCTCTGCTCCCTGGAAGCGAGTGCTTATGCTAGGGTGTCAGATGGCCTCACCTGTCACCCCCAGGCCCTTATGGAGGACGGAGGTCGTTCTGCGACCTCCGGCGCCTGAGTCGCCTGCGGTACCTGGCCCGTTCCCGGGCCTGGCGGGTCGGGAGAGTCCTAAACCTCTCCCGGTCCCGCTCCGCCGTCTCCTTCGCGCGCATAACTTACTCGCAGAAGGAGATCGCAGAGTTCCACGCACTCTCGCTCCGCACGATAGCCGCAATCAGGCTATCGAGCGAGAGAACTCCCACTCCGATGGCCGCCACGAGGTCTCCCCTCTGCTCAACCCCGGGCACTCTGCCAGCGTGTGGAGAGCCGTGACCACGGTCTGGCCATCGCAGTGGTGGCACTCAGGCGTTGGCTCCTTGCGGATTAGACACAGGAGATCCCCTAAACATCCTTTCCCAGTGATCACCTGCGTCAGTCGGTATGAGAGGGTCCCGTGACGCCTCTCGAGCCAATCCTCCATAACGGGTCTTACCGCCGCGATTACACCTGGGGGTTTTATTCCAAACTGAGTTTTGCTAACTGCAGTTACTTTTTGAGGTGTAGTTTTAAACTTTAATTAAAACTTAAAAAAAAAACAGAAGGACATACATAACAATTATGTATTCAACCAAATTCAATTCAATTATAATCACTTTCAATTAACTAATAAATCACAGTTTCCTAAATTTAACTCCTAGAATTTTAAGAAATGTACTAATGAACTACTCTCTATTTAAAAAGAGAATGTTATTTTATATATACTTGTTGATATTCGTTTACAAGAAACATCTTACTCATGTTCACGAATAGATTAATTAATTAAAATTGTTTATTAAATAATTAAAAATTAACAGTCGTTAAATGTAAATAAATTGTTCGTTATCTATTGCAGGGATGGCGTCAGATAGGATAGCGGATCAGTGTGACTGGTTCCCATGGCAACTAGTATTATTACGCGTATCGTAATAAAACTTGATTAGACACCTACTGAGAGTCTTCCGTGGATGAATGGATGGACAGATACAGGGTGTTAATTTCAATTCGTTTCATTCAATCTTCATAAAAAACATTTTATTTTATTTAAAAAATACAGTTAAAATGAACATTATTATGTATTGGAGCTACGTATTAAGTGTTGATATAAAAAATGTAATTCATTATGATTTTATGGCATTTTTTAAAATATATTTTACACATGCACAATACTCTTCGTGTCTATAAAATGTGTTACTAAAAATAACGATTCCTATCACTCACTTATGCCTTTTTAACAAAAAAAATTTCCTTTTTTAAATTTATAACCTGAATTCTCAAGCAATTACGCCACAAATGTACGAACGTGTTAAAAACCATTCACATATTATACTCAAATTCCACAGGCGCGGTGGTTAATGTACATTTAGACACTGGTATTAATCTCATCATTTACGCTAAAACAAAAACACAACAAAAGGTCGGAAACAAATATGGCCACCCTGTATACACCCAAAACTCGAAACAGATTCATTAGGTGTCTGGGTCTGTCGGACACTGTCCGATACACCTGCCGTTGCCAGCCAATAGCGACCTGTATTGAGTACCACATAAATACCAATGCTACTTTATCTGATAATAGAAATGGACGTAGTCAAATTATTTATCGGTTAAAAATAGGTTGTTTTATAATCACGAGTGACTTTTGATGGTACTTTAATATGTAACTTTAAAGTTCTTGTTTGTATTTAATGGTGTAATTTTTTAATTTGCTTAAATTATGGATGATTCGGGGTGTAAATAACTTTAAAGGTTCAAAAACAAGTTTTTTTTTTATATGAATTAATTTAGAGCTGTTTAAAGCGCAATACATTATGCAACTTTAAGATTACAAGAGTTCATTTATGTTTAAATAACGCCTACTAAGTTTTAAGTTCCAAGATTTCAAGCTTAACATCAAAAATTTGACGGAAACTATGGCGACTGTCGCCACACGTCAAATAAAGAAAGAGCCAATCTACTCTCTCCTCTACAAAGCTCAAAGGGCGGTTACGTAATTAAAACTCTCAAGAACTCGCTCATGTATTTTTATAACAATGCATATAAAATGAAAAATCTTCTTGCAGGTAAAAGCGGCAGTGAAGCGGAGGGGTTAAATAAGACGTTGCACAAAGAAAATGGAAGATTTCACTGTGAAACAATAATGCACAAAGCCGAAGGGAGGGCACAAAGCAGTGTGTAGGAAAGTGTTGAGCAAAGCTGTCAATAGACGCGATATATACGAGACAAAATATGTTGAAATTGCAGTTCCAGATATTCACTTACAGATTTTAAGAAACTCTTTGTCAAAGCACTGATTGAGCTATATCAATCTTCCTGATACAATCCTTTAAGAGCTATCCTCGTCTTTTAAATTCGTACATATGTATATAAGATTATAATTCATGATTCTCTATTCTTGACCTAATCAATCACGAAAATGGCTTAGTTATAAATAAAGATGATTATAAATAACAAGTAGACAAGTAAGAAATTGAACTTACCATGATTATACACAATGATAATAATGTACTAGAGCTAACTATATTTCATACGAGTTTGGAGATAATAATTCAGTTCTTTGTCATCATCATCAACAGCCTTTAATAGTCCACTGCTGGATATAGGCCTCTTCTTAGAAAGAGGTTTTTATACCATGCTGGTCAGACGGGTTGGTACAGAGTTTGTGTCAAGTTTTTATTCTATTTGCAGTGCTATTGTCCTGGGTGGGTTGTTCTCTTAGTTCCTACGACACCCACGGTATGAATAGGATTGGCGACATTCCATATTCGTAATTCGTCACCACACGGATAAGTTCTTCGTAGTTACGGTTGAATTAATGTCTAAATTTTCTTAATATCATTAATATAATAATAATATAATAAAATTTGTTCTCAATGTTTCTCCCTTTATAGTACTCGGCTCCCCGTAGAGAGTTTGACGAAACGATTTTATAGGAAACGAACCGAATAAAACCATACGGTATCTCTGGCATTGGACCTATAGCAGGAAATACGGATTTCTGCAAAGTATTCATTGGAACTAACCTTGAATGTAGTGTTTTAAACGCATGAATTCTTGCTTCTATTCGATTTGTGACTATGGCACTGCCAACGAAACAAAGCTTCGATGTAAAGATAAATTATAGTGGATTTTTGAAAATACTTTTTTAATTTAATTACATTTCAAACAAGCAGATTATTTACACTCAATCACTATCAGAATCCACCAACTGGGAAAAACAGCCAAGAGACATTTGCAAAGGAAGGCAATCCTTGTAAAGTGTACGAATCCTTTGTGACTTTAGATCAGCTTAAACTACGTGAAGAGACGCTTGAATATAATACATAACGTCAATATTATAAACTAACATTGAGTCTCTGTTCCATTGTTATGTTTTTTTTTTGTGAAAAGTCGCTAAATTTAATAATAAAATTATCTTTATCAATCATCAACAGCATTCAATAGACTACTGCTGGACATTGGCCTCTTCTTAGAAGGCAGATTTTGGCCTATAAGGTTTGTTTCAAGTGTTAGTTCTTTTTGCATTACGTAGTTTGCTCCCTTAGCCCACTCTTACGACACGAACGGGATGAATGGTGAAACTCCGCATTTTTAATCCATCACCACTCGGAAAATTCCAAGCAATCTATTCCTCATGTAAGGTTTGAAATTTTCAAATTTATTATCTTGGTTTAACGGAGTCATTTGCGTTTTGGTCACAACTACGAGCACGTTTCTGAGGGTCATAGCGTCACCTTTAATAGTATTTATCAATCCTCACAAGATACTCTGTTCAACATAAATAAAGTCATTCAAATGTTATTGATAGCTTCAGAGATTAGCAAATTGAAAATAAAAAAAAAAATATAAACCTAAATCCTCTTTAGCTTTATTATATTAGTATAGAGATAGTAACCGTACAGCAATTTGTTTTGCACAAACCTGCGACAAAGATTCTTAACTATTCATGATTAAATATTGCAGGTTTGTAAAATTAAGATAAGTATTTCATATAAAAACTTAATTGTAGTATTTCATATAACCAACTTACTGTAATTGGTGTACAATAAAACAGATTCTAATTGATGGTATATTACCGACTGTGAGTTTACATATGGCGGTTTTCATTGTTAATGCTTGATTCTGGTTAGTTAAATATGTATACCTCTATCTACCCCTTTAGGATATAGGTGAAGATATGATATATTTTTAATTAATTTCCTTACCTTACGAAGCTATAGAACAAACAACTTTAACTTCATGACATAAGGTCACTTTGCGATTTCGAAACCAAGACATCTCAATCGATTTGACAATTCGAAACAATTCGAGACAATTGCGAAACTGTATTAAGACATTAACATATTTGATATTATCATTTATTAGACTCTAATATGCAAATAAAAAATAAAATACTAGCAAAAAGAAAAACTTTTCTACTTTACACGGCCTAGATATTTCCTATAAAACCTCGCAATCACTAAAGACACTAAGGAGCGATCAAACAGTTGAGTGATTCCAAATAATTCCCGATTTCAAATCAGGAACTGCAATAGGTTCTGTTTTATGTAATAAGGATGGTCGCCCAGTAGCGTATACAAGTCGTAGCTTAAATAAAGCTGAATTAAACTATGCAACCATAGAAAAAGAAATGCTAGCTATTGTTTGGTCTATTAAATATTTCCGACCTTATTTGTTTGGGAAAAGGTTTACAATTTTTTCAGATCATCGCCCTTTAATATATTTATTTAACATGAACAATCCTTCAAGCCGATTGACGAAATTTCGTTTAATTTTGGAAGAGTATGATTTTGTGATTGAGTATATAAAAGGTAAAGACAATGTTGCTGCAGACACATTATCTAGGATGCGAGTTACATCAGAAGAGTTGAAAGAAATGAGTGAACGGATAATTAATGTTATGACAAGAAATCAACGAAAGGAACTGGAAGGTCAGAAAGTAATTCACCCAAATTTGCAAACTTTGCCGAGCTCAACCACTAACATTCGGCCTGATCAACCGAAGGTTGTGGAAATGCTTACAAAGCCGTCAAATTCTGTTGAATTATTATTAGTTTCTCGGAGAAAAATGAATATTATGAATAGTGAATTAAATAGTCCAGATAGATTTTTATATAATAAAAGTGAAATGAGATTGTATACTTGTCCAGACTTCCGATCATGTATCGCGCGAGACGCATATGTGAGTGAACTGGAGCAATATTGTAAAAAAATGAGTATAAAAGATCTCTTTATTATAAAACTTGCAAGTTGTAATGAATTTGTAAATTGGTTGTCAAAAGAAATAAATAATAAAAATCCATGGTCCGGACCACGACTACATATCCTAAAGGGGGTTAAGCGAATAATTTCTAATGATGACAAAAAGGTAATCATAAATGACTATCACATCCTACCAACTAGTGGTCATGCCGGAATAAGAAGAATGTTAAATAACATCAAAAAATCTTATTTTTGGCCTGGAATGGAACGTGACGTTACTGCTTTTGTAGCTAAATGCAAGAAATGCCAAATGCAAAAGCATTCTTTGCCCGTTAAGGAGCCTATGGTGGTAACTAGCACTGCCGCAGGCGCATTTGATAAGATATTTTTAGATTTAGTGGGGCCCCTAGATAAGGATTATTATGGTAAGGTATATATTTTAACTATTCAGTGCGAACTCACTAAGTTCGTAGAAGCATATCCTTTAGATCGTAAGGACGCTGTCACCGTAGCAAAATCTTTTGTAGAAAACTTCATTCTCAGGTATGGTATACCGCGAGAAATCGCGACAGATAAGGGTTCGGAGTTCATAGCATCAACAATGAGTGAGGTTTGTAAATTACTTGGTGTTCAACAATTATTTTCAACCGCTTACCATCATGAATCTATAGGTGCGCTTGAAAATGCACATAAAAATTTAAATGCTTATCTTCGGATACAGACTAATAATAGCTCTAGAGAGTGGAGCACCTGGGTTCCCTATTGGTCTTTTAGTTATAATACTACTGTACACACATCTACAAAATTTACGCCATACGAATTAGTGTTTGGAAAACTGTGTAAATTACCTACAAATTTGTCTCAACAAGTTGAACCTCTGTACAATAGTGATGATTATCCATTAACCTTGAAATACAGACTTCAAAAATCTCAGGTACAAGCTAGGGAAAATTTGTTAATGTCAAAAGTAGCCCGAAAACGTTATTACGATAAGCAAATAAATCCAACTATTTACGAACCTAATGATTTAATTTTATTACGCAATGAAAATTGCAATAAATTTCAGAATGTTTATATTGGTCCTTTTAAAGTTTTAGAAGATGTGTCACCGAATGTTAAAATAATTAGAGACAATAAAATTGAAACAGTTCACAAAAATAGAACCAAATTGTATAGAACTTAAATTTGTAATATTTACCTAGTTTTATAACCTTTAAATTTTTTTTTTTTTTTGTTTACCATAAATATTGTGTGTTTTTAGATCTAAGGAATTTTTATAATGAAAATAAAATAAATATCTTGTATTATTTTATTTTTTTTAAAAGAAGGGGGGTGTAGTGTAGTAATACATATATAATACGTATGTCTATCTTAAGATAAAAGTAGTGATCACTATTGTATTTACTGGAGAATAAATCTGATCGTTGATCTAACAACATCTTTAATTTCTCTCTCGACACCCAACCTTACAACATAATAAGCCTAGATAACAATAGAATGTCTTCAGGCATTTAAATGAAGAACGCAATCATTCGAATTTAGCTTTCAAAGGAAATGCTCAAATAAGACAACAAAATGTTTGAGATAAATCCAAATGCCGTCTAACATTGTGCCTTGAAAGCTTTAACTTACATAAGATTTGCTGAATTTATACTTTAAACATGAATTAGTCAATTATAAAACATGCCATGGTTTAATGAAAGAGTATATTACATATTTATGTGTTTTAAGTATGAATTGCTTAACGGGGAACTGAAAAACTGCGGTCCCATAGAAAATAATATATTTGTAAAATCCGTTTATAATTTATTGATTAGCGCGTTGGTGTACTGTGTGGCCGTTGGTGTAGTGTAGTGGTGCTCACTGGTGTTGTTGGTGTTTTGGTGTGGTGTAGTGTAGTGGCGTTGTTTGGGTGTAAGTTTGTCTGTAACTAGATTTTGCCCGAGGTTTGGCGGCATGTCGATTATCGCGGTAGAAAAGCAGCCTATGTTACTGGCTGATGATGTAGCTTTCCATTGGTGGAGTTTTTAAAATAACTGAAGTGGTTTAGGTGTGAAAGCGTAACAAACAAAGTCACTTTCACTCTTATAATATAACTATGGAAGTATGAATATATGTTTGGAAACATTTTGACAACGGGCGGCTGTAGATCGGCACAGGCATTTCATATATTTTGATTTTATATAAGTATAATTTTTCTTAAATTTATTTTGCTAACTATTTGACAAAACAGAGATTATTGCTATTGTGTGTGTGTGTAGATCCACGACTTTAGAGTCTACATAAAAAACAATTTCAAACCATTTAAAAAAATATATGAAATAGAGATATTTTAAGTTTTAGTTTGTTTAAATGATATGTGTATGGTTGAAAATAAATCCAAAACTTCTTTTACTGCTGCCGTTAAGAAATAATCAATTTAGAAATTTAAGGAAAGGCTACATTAAAAATTATATACTTAGATATTATGTTCACATATTTTGTTTAGACATACTCTATGACACCTTATAATTAAAGGAGCATCTCAGGCATATTTTGATGAACCTCAGGTTCAACAGTCTAGTCCTAGAGGTCATATTCATCTCGATTATTAACAAACGTATGTATTGTATGCATATATGTAGGTATAATAGCAAGATCTTAGAATCAGTGGTGCAACATTCTAGATGTTAGCGATTTAGAGCTAAAACATTGAAATAAAAATATTTTGAGACAGAACTTACAACACTCAGCACTTTGCCTGATACTGATTCTATGTCATCATAACACTCATCATCATCTGTCTACCCTTTTTCAAATTTATATTCATTCATCATTTTTTCAGCCATTGTCTAGTCTTGTGCTTTGTATTCTTTGGTCTCCTTTAAAAAGTATATTAATCATTGGCTTGGCCGTTCTCAACTATTGTGCCAATTTGCAAATCTATCCGCATCACATGTTTGTACAAGAATAATCTAGAGCGTCTCAACTTTTGATATCCACTTACATAACTTTAAGGACCCTCTCCTTTAAATATAATTATTTCTTACCTTATCTCACACTATAGCTCACAACTTTATACTTCAGCTCCGCATAGATTTTCCTATTCTGGTATTTTGCAGCTCCATACAGGACGGCAGGTCTGTTTTCTTTTGTTTTGGACTTCTCTCCAATCTTCTTGGACCAACATAATGATATCTGCAAATAGCAAGTTTATTATTATGATATTGAAGTTCACATGAATAAAGTAATACATGGAAAATTTGAGTAGACGGGATTCTGTAAACTGAATCAATCTATTATAGTTACCAAGTAATTCTGCTCTTTGAATAACAATACGACACGGAAAAACAAAATCTATCTGTGACGCATCGAAGTGAATAATTGGGTGTCGCGAGTATTATTGGCTACTTGCTTTGATCTCTCTTTCTCTCGTTCGGCTTTTGTTTTGAGTTGCTTACTAATTTATTTAAACATCTTAAATAATACGAGTATGTATATTACTTATTGTTTATCTAGGTATAAAATATCTTCCGTCCGAGTACCAGGGACTTCCTTTCTAGGTTACACCTAGTTCCTGAGCTACTGGTACCCGAGGCGGTTTTTAGTCAGTTTGAGTGTGACATAGCCACCCATCAGTCCGAGGAGTATCCGAGGAGATTTCCGCACGAAATAAAAAAATTATAAAATATCGCTTACATTTTTTTACTTACACCATTGAAATGTAGTAGCAAGACTATTGCAAGTCTGGCAGTTAACTGCCCACATGGGTTTCCCGTACGCGAGGAATTTGAATTTTATTACTCCAGACATTTGAACCACTAGACACCATAATTGCTGTACTGGCTCAGCAGATTGTATTATTTTTAGAACTATTTTGCATATTAAGTTCCAAGAACTGCAAGTGCAAAAGACTGCATGGATGGCGTAGTAGTTTAAGCGGTCACCTTGCCGCTTCCTACTGCACTGAGTGTTGTTGGTTCGATTATGGGATTTGATTAACATAATAATCTTTTAAAAAAAATATCTTTGAAAATATACTATTTATTTACATGTATATTTGTGTATAAATTTATTTATTACAGACACGCCAACAGCATACATATACTACATTGTTCTAAATACTTAAATATAATACTTGCCATTATGTCATGTGCTTGGTTTAAATATAAGAGTATTTTAAATGAATTACCAGCTCTAAATTTAATTTCTCCAGGAGATGGTTCATGCAGAAAACTAAAGATTTACCCGACAACACCTTGTGTGCTTAACAAATTGTTGTTCTGAGCTAGGTATTCTTTGTGTCCGTTTAAATAAATGTTTGTAAAGTCCCCCGTCACATAGAATATATTCCTTTATTTCATTTACGGGGTGGAAAATCCATTCAGGGGTTTTGTTTACACTAAAAACGCTCGGTTTGGGACGCCCTACACTGGGGAGGACCCGGACCATATTATTTCAGGTTCCCCCAGACTCGAGAGATTGTCCGCTCGAAATGCTCCTCGAAGCTCCATAGAATATATTCCTACTGCGGGAGTTGTCTTTAAAAAAAGAAGAAAGCAGAAGAAGGAAGAGAAGCTGTTACGAACTGTATTTATTAAAAACCCTGGATGAAATCAAACTTTAAACTTTATCAGTCTTCATAAAAAAATTAATTGTTTTTTAAATTATTTCTCCAAATCAACCAGGGGGACATAACGCTTGTACCTCCACAATTTCTTTATATAGTTGACATTGCATTTTGCACTACATATAAAAATTTAATATCACTTTTTATATGATAATACAATTTCATTTCTAGCAAGCACTGTATTTGCATCTAGATCCATGAAGACTTCTTACAGTTTTGAATTAAAAGAAACCGTCTCAGACAAGCGTGATCCCAGCTTATTTAAGATCCTCACATTTTGAACAAGCAATTTTGTGATTATGTGTAGTAGAGGATAAAGAGCCACGTCTGAAACTCGGGACATTTATTTGTACTTATTTATTTACTTTATAATAAACTAGCTTTTACCAGCGACTTCGCTTGCTTCAGACAAGCAAAGTCAAGCAAATAAAGTCATTTCTGCGTTTAAAATATTTATTAAATTTATATTACTATTATGTACATTCATAGCATAAACACATTTAGATATTATATTTTACAATAAATTGCTGCCATTCCTACTTCTACTGCCTACTTCGATACTAGTACTAACTAGTTGAATAGTAGTTCTTAAGATTCATGATGCTAAATTGCTTCAAAACTATATTCCGAGACCCTGTGGTCATCTACCGAGTACGTCTCTTAACTCTATATTGTACATTATCTCAAGGACTTGTGATTGCGAAAACACCTTTAATACACATTATCGCGTTTCAAAACAGTTAATTTCCCTTTAATTCAAAACGTAAAATGATTATTTCGTACCATTTAATATGGTGACTGAGAGTCAATTTGATAGTAACTCATTTGCAGCTTACTCACGTAACACAATTTCCACCTCCCAAGATTGTGGGTGACACAATCAACCACACGCTAACTCTCAAACTTAAAGACTTGAATATTTAACTTGCAAGCCAGGTTGTCGCAAACCCATCCATATTTAAGTAACGCAGTATAACTAGGTAAATCTTTTTCGTATTTTATACATCTTTTATCCTTACTGCGGGTGTCCAGTGATTTCTCAAGGGATCTAGATGCGGCGATTTGACCGCAACTGACGTTAAATTCTTAATAACGGTTAAAAAAGTTCGTCTCGCCTTTGAAGTTTTTTTTTTATTATTTTAGGCCCTCCACTCTCAGTTGATGTAGACTATTAAAAGTATTTAAAGGATGAAATAAATATTCAGTGTCCTGAACTTGCAGATATTAAGAAATAGAAGCAACCTAACAACTGTATTCGAGTACGGGCAGAGTAGTTCACGATTTATCCATTTCACGTGTATTAACAATCTGAATTTCGATGGTTTCGGCCGATTTCAAAATCGTTGGCTGAGATACAGCCACACTGCATTACTCCTCGACAACATTAGAAAATTTAATGCAGCATCTTCAATAGCACACAACGTTCAAACATCCACCATAAATCAGTAAGGCTAAACCAACTGGCATATAGCCAAGAGTTGACTTTTAACATCAGTTAATCTAACACAGGGGACTGTTGGCAAAAAGTCAACTTTTTTTTTCAAATTTTGGCACTGGCACAAAATAAAACGAAATACGTTAATTGCTTTGACCCGAATTGGTCGCTCTTTGCATGCAGTAGTACGCTAATTAAAAAACCAAAAGAAAGATAAGGCTGCATTTTTTAATGAATCTAATTACATTTCATGGCTGGTTAGTTGGTCTGAGGCCTTTGATTTGTTAGACAGACGAGGAATGTTTTTTGGATGTAACTAAATCCGCAAATATAATAATAATAATAATTTTTGAAAGCGGTTTATTGGTTAAGGCGTGAAAGTGTACCAAAAAAATAAACTCACTTTCACATTTATAATTTGAGTTATAAAGTATGGAAAGGTCAAACGAACAGATGGATCATCTAATGAATGAAAGAAAGAACGAAAATTTATTGACACATGCAAAATTTTTAACAAAAAGTGCCAATAGGTCTGCAGCTCAGCATACTGTTAGATGGCCACAGGGTACCTGATTTTCAGCTTCTGCCCATATTACACACAACAGCATATTACAGCTCGAAACCATTCAAGTACTTCACACATCACACGTTTGTGCAACACATCGATACAATAAAATAAGGACAAAAAACTAAACCTAAAATAAGTAAAACTGATAAAAAATATAATAAAACAGTGCGACAGTCGGTGCTCAGCAAAGAAATGATTAATAAACAATATTTAAATGTCAGATGTCGAGATCTGGACATTCTCAAACTCTTTCTTTAAATAACTACCATTAGTCATGGATACCTGCAAATTGCGTGCACAAGTGTGTGTCAGTCTTTGTTTGAGGCCCCTCCAGAATTTGAGGATGGGGGGGGGGGTCGTTCGCCATTTACATATTATAGTAACCTTACATATTACTATGTAATATTACCTTGCATATACTTAGTAACAAATCCTTAATAATGTTGTAAAGACATATTTGATAGTTCACGCCTTAACTATTAAAGTAATCATCAATTTTTTTGCATAAAATGTTTCTCAGAGGTATATAAAAGGTTAATAAACGTGGATTTTTCAAAACAGGAAAAATACTAGTTCTAAACTGTTTAAACTATTAGGGATAGAGCCGTCGGTAAGAGCTTCTAAAATGCACTAAATTTTCAAATATGTATATATCATTAGCTTTTACTATTACGAGTATACTACTTTATAAGTTTTGCCTATATTCACACTGTATTTATGTTATATAAAACACAACAAAGAGCTCTCACAATACACAAAAGCTTCAAGAGATTTCTACGTTCATGTTTCTACAATCGTATCTTAGTACGTCTACTGTGAGTCGTTGTTGTCCAGGAAATGCTACGAAATAACGGATCAAATATATATTACTGTATTAAATGAATTCTCTTTGAAACATTTTATTTACTGGCTGATATGATATTAATATGACAAAGAGTATACATTTGAAGTACGCGTATGTCAAGTATGTATGTTTAATTAAAACAAAAATATGTATTGTTTTTTGCTTTTTAGAAACAAATTAGGGGTTCCGGAAAATGATTTATTTGTTAATGTTATAGAGACCATTATAAATGCAGTTGTTGTTCAGTATGTGCACTAAAATCATTTTTTTTTTAAATCATATCATACACACACTCGATTATGTTTTAACTTTAGACCTGACGTTAATCGAATAGGCTTTGATGTGCTCGATAACCTAACGCCACGCCATTTTCTGGGAAACTTATTCTCATCTCAGTCTATCTCACTTACTCTCTGTTTCGAAGTGATGTTATGCAGAGTACCATGTCTGCTGTCGCAATAAATGTAGAGTAAGTACTTTAAGTAGGTTTAACTAAGTTCATCATATTTGAGGGATGATGTATTATATTATGGATATATAAGTGACTGCATATTACTTATTGCTATATCATACAAATATATGCTAGTATGAAAATATTTAAAAATGTTTTAAATATGAGAGAATTTGCATTGTCATTCAACGTGGCAATGCTGCCAGTCTTCTGGGAACGCTACCAGTAAGCGATGATGCGAAAGAAGTTTTTGATGCTTGTATGTAAATAATGTAGATATGAGAGATAAACGAATTTGCACTTGAAGAAGATTGTCTGGATTTTAAAAGAGACAATACCCTGCGTTTGTTTCGTACTTTCTTCTTTCTTCTCAGGGCTACTCCAGTTAGGAAAGGCTGAACTCATATGGTCTGCATAACTATTTGCAGAATTAACGATTTCATTTCAATACCCATATCTATACCTAATCTTATCCCATAATAATAATCAAGGACAATTAAATATGAGGAATTTAAGAGTATATTGCAAGGGTAAAGTAGGCAAAAAGGGAAAGTAATATAGGACGGACGAAATACCTGTAATTCGAAATGACTATTAATTGCCGGGAAGATTTTTTTCCCCATACTTAAATCATAAATGTGAAAGTGAGTTTGTTTGTTTGTTATGCTTTCACGTCTAAACCATTGAACTGATTTTAAAATCTCTTTCACCAATGGAAAGCTACATTATCAGAGAGTAACATAGGTTACTTTTTAACTCGATAAACGACATACGCAGGCAGAGCCTCGAACAAAGCCTGGTTTTTGCTATAAATGCGTCCGAAAAACCTTTACGATCTCACTTGTTTATTGTCAACCATATCTTTCACTTTAAGTGTTCGGATTTGCTTCCTAGAATTAAGTTAGTTATCATTATGAAGTATACCATCAAACCAATTTTATATTAAATGAAAATAATTATGATGCGAAATTATTCCAAAAAAAAACAAATTTAAGTTCATTGGAGCTGGGCTATTAAGAGTTCATATATATCAACAGAATGCATAGTATAAACTAACTGTGTTTGCGAAGGCAGAAATGTTTCAATTTCGTTATGAAAGTAAAGCCTCAAAGTTGTATAAATCGAAATTTCAACATTGAGAGCGAGTCATTTAAGTCATTTTTTTTTTTTTCTTTTTTTTTTTTTTTTTTTTATCTCTGATAAAAAAGGTGATTTACAGTTAAAATGTTCTGGGAACCTTAGTTCTAAACTAAGCATTAGTTTAGAACTAGAAAGGGTTTCTAGTTCTAAACTAAGCATAGGTATTATGTTGCATTTTGTATTGTGAACCAACTACTACTACTTTTTCATAATCTTTTATTATTTGTCAGATATCCAAGTCTTACCCTTGGAAGACCAGTCTTACCCTTGGAAGACTTGGATATCCATACTTATATAATAAATATAAAAGTGAGTTTGTTTGTTTGTTACGGTTTCACGATTTTAAAAATTCCTAAACCAATGGAAACCTACATCATCAGCGAGTAACATAGGCTACCGATATACACACGGACGGAGCCGCAGGCAAAAGCTAGTACGTTATAAATATAAGTGTAAATACGTTATTATACTCCAAGCTCTATTCCGACATTCAAAGTAAGTAGTACACCGTGAGTAACATAGGTGGCGTCACTGGTTCCCAAGACGAACAGGTATGAATTAATGATTAGTGAGTCGCTCTCTTCCCCGTTCTATAGCTCCGCGTTCAACAAAATAAAAAAAATGATTGCTCAGTTCTGGCGTCCGGCCACTACATTTTGCTCTTTTGTACAGGATGGAAAAGTTTTAAATTATAAATAACTATAGAACTATGAAGACTGCGCAATAAGAAGAATTAATAAGCATATTAATAAATCACATTTTAACTTTAGTCAAAGCTTAGAATCACAAAACTCATAGATTAATAATGTCACTAATACTTCGGAGTTATAAAATAACCACACGTCTCACACGCCGCCGTCTGATCCTCAACAAAACGAACTATGGTAACAAGACTACTTATAAACATTTATAAATATGTATTTCTAAATACATAAATATCATAAATTAAACCCAGACATAGAAAATATAAATGATAGTGCTCACACACGATTATTTGTCCTGGGTGGGTATCGAACCCACGACCTCTGGCTTAGCAGTCAGTGTCTATCAGTATTAGTCAGATTAACCGATATACCAATGGACTGGTCAAAATATGTTAGCTACTTACAGAGTGTGTTGTTATGAAAGTCGTAGTGTTGTGTGTTCAATTGTAATTGAAATATGAATCTTTAAAGGATATTAATACCTAAAAGGATAAAGGATACCTACCTTACTGGCTTTCTACACGTGCATACAATACATTTGCAAGTAGCCACATCGATATCTCGCTTATCTTTAGACTTACAATCTTAAATAATTCAGAAACCAGCTTTGAGAGACACTGGAATTTATTTACTGCGATTTCGCTACAATTGTCCATCAATCAATCTGCATGACGTAGTCGTTTAAGCGGTCACCTCGTCGCTTTTTACTGCGCAGAGTGTATATTGGTTCGATCCCCACATGGAACAACACTTTGTGTGATCCACAAATTGTTCTGAGATTGGGTGTTCTTTGTGGCCGTTCGATAGATGTTTGTGAAGTTATACACAAGATATATTCCCAGTGCGGGAGTTGAAAAAAAAACAATCACTTAGTGGGAGATAATTATGATCTTAAAATAAATACTTACGTAAATGGTATTTCCAATTATAATAAAAGGTGGACGATACGACAGGACGTGGTCCGTGTGGTGACGGATTAAGAATACAGAGTGTCACCACCCCTATTCATCCCGTGGGTGTCGTAAGAGCCGACTAAGGGAAAAAACTACGCAGGACAACAGCACTGCAGAGAGAAGGAAAACTTGACACAAACCCTATACCAACCCGTCTGGCCAGCGTGGTATAGTAGGCCAAAACCTCCTTTCTAAGGAGAGGCTTATGTCCAGCAGTGGACTATTAAAGGCTGTCGATGACAGGTATGACAGGTGTCACAGGTGATGACGATACGACAGGTGTTCTTTGTCATGTAATCAAATATTCTGTCGTTGTGAGTACTTACACTAAGATCTGAAACTACTCAAAACGTATTCGAACTACTCATGAAAGTAAAACCGTATATTTTTAATAATATTAGAATATTAAAGTAACATATGGGCTATGAATGAATCAGTTGAACTTCAGACTAAACAGTCATCAAAAATAATGGTTCTGCTAAGGTAAAAATCTCACGATCATTCTTTATTTTTAATGTCAACTTAAATGATAGTGTTATTTTCAACTTAGGCTAGACACCGTCGGCTGTAATTTAAAGATAGCTATTGACATCTGGAACTAACTTTCTTCTTGGGATGTGCATGGTTTAGACTGATTTGGACTTCCCTTAGGAGTTCTGGTGACCATACTCAGGTACATGCCAGTACGAAGCTAGAAAAGCTAATTATTAAAATCGGTTAAGTGGTTTTTCCATGAAAGCGTAACAGACAGAGTTATTTCTCCATTCATAATTTTACACACTTAAGTAATAATTTCGCCGATAAAAACTAGATTAAATCCTTCCTCAGAAATAAAAAAAATACCTAAGTATCAAAAAAAAAAAAACAAAAAAGTAAATAAGTATTAAAGTATGTAAGTATGTTTTTTCAGTTGTCTGGTTACCATAGCACAGGCTCTGCCTAGTTTAGGAACAGACGACCGTGTGTGAGATGTAATTAATTTATTATTATTATCTATCATACCAAATTTCATCCAAATCGGTTAGCGATTATCTATTGATTCCATACACAAACTTCCACCCACTTTTCACCCTCTTAAAGAATAATTTCTAGAATAAAATTACCTAATGTAATTTCCCGGAATTCGAACTATCTCTAAATCATCTAAATCGGTTCACCGGTTTATGCATAAAGAGGTATCACACAGACACTGTCGCATTTATAAAACATGTCTAAATAGATTACATTAATTGAACTGACTTAATAACTATATAAAAACTGTTCAATAATACGGCAATACTATAAAGAAATACTATTTTAGACTTTAAACCTTTATCTTAGTAGATGATCTCTGGGATATAACCACCAGAGTACGGAAGTAACTCGAAGTAGTTCAGATTACACAAAAAGCGTATGTAATTACGTAATGTTATTACCTATTTGATGCGGTGGCGATGTGGCTTTTTTACTTTAAAGTATAGAATGGGTAGAAAGTTGTGGCCAGTGATAAATAAACTTTATGTTTTAGTCTGACTTTTTTTTAATAATTGTGAGTGAATCAACTTGTGATGACGACTTGTGCAAATTTGTAGAAAAGTCAAGTAATTTTATGGTATGTAATAGCTATTATGTGAGTTCATTAAATCCCATGTCTGGGAATACTTTATTATTTTCAAACTTGTTTATTGAAGATATTATATGTTTTTGTATTTTAACTAATTTTATTATATTATATTTATATATATATAATAATCTATATTATTTAAACAATGCATACATAAAGCCCAGAGTATTATATCGGGTATGTTCGCGGAGGCTCGCAAAGATGATTTCTACGCATATATGGAAATACAGCGACAACAGCATTCTGAAAATGATCGCTGCCAGACCTGCCCATTCCAAAAAGAGTGCGTGGGGACAGTCATAGGTCAATAAACAGATTTAAAACACAAATAATAAACATATTTAAAAATGTAAAACTAAAAATAATAACTTGTCAATTTAAGCACTATTGTTACTAACACTAAAATAGTAACATAAATATAGACCTAGTAGTAAAAAGTGGTGTAAGAAATACCACCGGACCCGTACTTTCGTCCACCCGTACCCCTCAACCACACAACAAAGTTATTACAGTGAAGTTATCCACAATTGAATTAAGATAGTGTCATTAACTGTGGTCAAATCGAATCGAAATATTACGTACACACAAAATGTGAGAAATAACAAATTCCTACATTCTTGCCTTAGATTACTACATAATGCATTAATAACCTGTTGGGTCGACAAACACCCCACAGAAAAATTTAGTCATTATCTGTAAATAATTACTGCACGGACTACTTGACTGCATGGATGCGGCTTAAGCGGTCACCTCGCCGCTTCCTACTACGCTGAGTTTTGTGGGTTCGATGCCACGTGTCCACGTGGGATGCCACTTATCCACAAATTGTCGTTCTGAGTCTGGATGTTGTTTGTGTCCGTTTCATGTTTGTAAAAGTCTCCCGCGACCCAGAATATACTCCTAGTGCGGTAGTTGACTTTTAAAAAAATGAGTTTAAGTTTAACAAGTACTTCGTTATGTATGGTTTATGAGACCCGAAGATAAAATGATAAATTAATATATGGCTATAACTAAAACATTGACCAAAATAGATTTATTTGTGTATCATCATTGTTTTTGTTCACCTTCAGTTAAAAAAATGTTTTATAAATTTTTTTTGAGCATTTACATAGGGATTATTTATGCTGTGTTTGTGTGGTGATGGATTAAGAATACAGAGTGTCACCACCCCTATTCATCCCGTGGGTGTCGTAAGAGGCGACTAAGGGAGAAAACTACGCAGGACAACAACACTGCAGAGAGAAGGAAAACTTGAAACAAACCCTATACCAACCCGTCTGGCCAGCGTGGTATAGTAGGCCAAAACCTCCTTTCTAAGGGGAGGCCTATGTCCAGCAGTGGACTATTAAAGGCTGTTGATGATGATTTATGCTGTCTTGGCGACTCCCTTCCTAGAGTATATTGCACATGAAATAAAATCCGATTATAGACCACATCGTCGTACCACATAAGTCGTCATACATTATAAAAGCAATTTTGATTAAACATTTACCGTGTAACTTGTGTAAAACGCTAAGATAAACCTGGTTTAATATCTCTATTGGATTAAATTCATACCAATTCACTCTCTTGTCAATTTTGCCAACTAAAATATTCAATCTAAAACAATCTCAATGAAAGCGAATAAACTATTTGCGATAGAGTTAGTAAGCGGAAAATAGACGATTATCCCCGACTCGAGTTTTGGGGGCTTTGAACAAAATCAATTATACACCGACGCTAAGGGGTTAAAGGGATCTGATACGAGTATCGAATACGTATCGAATGTCTATCGAATCAGGAATTTGAAAGCGGGAAAAGGAGTGAATTTTCCAACGCTGGATTTGATTTAACAATACAGTTAGACGATATATTTCCTTCTATTTCAGTTTTATTTCTTATTTAAATTGAATGATATTGTATACAGTCTTATCTTTTCTTAGAGATTGTCTTTTCTCAGAATTTGAACTAGAAACATCACATCTTTACACTTCGCCAGCCTATAACAGTCCATTACTAGACACAGGCCTCTGTTTAGAAAGGAGGTGTTGGCCTTACCACGCTGGCTAGATGGGTTGGTGTAGGGTTTGTTTCAAGTTCCAGCCGGTCATCGCTGAGTGGGCAGGGCGGCAGCACGGGACCCTTACCTTCCGACTGACGCAGGTGCTTTCCGGGCACGGTTGCTTCGGAAAGTACCTGCACTCGGTCGCTAGGAGGGAACTGAGTCCCGCCTGCCACCACTGCGACTGCAGTGAGGACTCGGCTATCCGATGTATGGGGAGTACCAAATTTTATCTAAATCGGTCAGCGATTATCTATTGATTCCACACACAAACTTCCACCCACTTTTCACCCTCTTAAAAGATAACTTCCGTGTGGTGATGGATTAAGAATACAGAGTGGTACCACAGCTATTCATCCCGTGGGTGTCGTAAGAGCCGACTAAGGGAGAAAACTACGCAGAACAACAACTGCAGAGAGAAGGAAAACTTAACACAAACCCTGTACCAACCCGTCTTGCCAGCGTGGTATAGTAGGCCAAAACCTCCCTTCTAAGGAGAGGTCTATGTCCAGCAGTGGACTATTATAGGCTGTTGATGTGATGATGATGTGATTTGAACTAAAATTATAAAAAAAAGCTGCCTCTGTAATGTAATATGTATTTCTAAATACATAAATATCATAAATTAAACCCAGACATAGAAAATATAAATGATAGTGCTCACACACGATTATTTGTCCTGGGTGGGTATCGAACCCACGACCTCTGGCTTAGCAGTCAGTGTCTATCAGTATTAGTCAGATTAACCGATATACCAATGGACTGGTCAAAATATGTTAGCTACTTACAGAGTGTGTTGTTATGAAAGTCGTAGTGTTGTGTGTTCAATTGTAATTGAAATATGAATCTTTAAAGGATATTAATACCTAAAAGGATAAAGGATACCTACCTTACTGGCTTTCTACACGTGCATACAATACATTTGCAAGTAGCCACATCGATATCTCGCTTATCTTTAGACTTACAATCTTAAATAATTCAGAAACCAGCTTTGAGAGACACTGGAATTTATTTACTGCGATTTCGCTACAATTGTCCATCAATCAATCTGCATGACGTAGTCGTTTAAGCGGTCACCTCGTCGCTTTTTACTGCGCAGAGTGTATATTGGTTCGATCCCCACATGGAACAACACTTTGTGTGATCCACAAATTGTTCTGAGATTGGGTGTTCTTTGTGGCCGTTCGATAGATGTTTGTGAAGTTATACACAAGATATATTCCCAGTGCGGGAGTTGAAAAAAAAACAATCACTTAGTGGGAGATAATTATGATCTTAAAATAAATACTTACGTAAATGGTATTTCCAATTATAATAAAAGGTGGACGATACGACAGGACGTGGTCCGTGTGGTGACGGATTAAGAATACAGAGTGTCACCACCCCTATTCATCCCGTGGGTGTCGTAAGAGCCGACTAAGGGAAAAAACTACGCAGGACAACAGCACTGCAGAGAGAAGGAAAACTTGACACAAACCCTATACCAACCCGTCTGGCCAGCGTGGTATAGTAGGCCAAAACCTCCTTTCTAAGGAGAGGCTTATGTCCAGCAGTGGACTATTAAAGGCTGTCGATGACAGGTATGACAGGTGTCACAGGTGATGACGATACGACAGGTGTTCTTTGTCATGTAATCAAATATTCTGTCGTTGTGAGTACTTACACTAAGATCTGAAACTACTCAAAACGTATTCGAACTACTCATGAAAGTAAAACCGTATATTTTTAATAATATTAGAATATTAAAGTAACATATGGGCTATGAATGAATCAGTTGAACTTCAGACTAAACAGTCATCAAAAATAATGGTTCTGCTAAGGTAAAAATCTCACGATCATTCTTTATTTTTAATGTCAACTTAAATGATAGTGTTATTTTCAACTTAGGCTAGACACCGTCGGCTGTAATTTAAAGATAGCTATTGACATCTGGAACTAACTTTCTTCTTGGGATGTGCATGGTTTAGACTGATTTGGACTTCCCTTAGGAGTTCTGGTGACCATACTCAGGTACATGCCAGTACGAAGCTAGAAAAGCTAATTATTAAAATCGGTTAAGTGGTTTTTCCATGAAAGCGTAACAGACAGAGTTATTTCTCCATTCATAATTTTACACACTTAAGTAATAATTTCGCCGATAAAACTAGATTAAATCCTTCCTCAGAAATAAAAAAAATACCTAAGTATCAAAAAAAAAAAAACAAAAAAGTAAATAAGTATTAAAGTATGTAAGTATGTTTTTCAGTTGTCTGGTTACCATAGCACAGGCTCTGCCTAGTTTAGGAACAGACGACCGTGTGTGAGATGTAATTAATTTATTATTATTATCTATCATACCAAATTTCATCCAAATCGGTTAGCGATTATCTATTGATTCCATACACAAACTTCCACCCACTTTTCACCCTCTTAAAGAATAATTTCTAGAATAAAATTACCTAATGTAATTTCCCGGAATTCGAACTATCTCTAAATCATCTAAATCGGTTCACCGGTTTATGCATAAAGAGGTATCACACAGACACTGTCGCATTTATAAAACATGTCTAAATAGATTACATTAATTGAACTGACTTAATAACTATATAAAAACTGTTCAATAATACGGCAATACTATAAAGAAATACTATTTTAGACTTTAAACCTTTATCTTAGTAGATGATCTCTGGGATATAACCACCAGAGTACGGAAGTAACTCGAAGTAGTTCAGATTACACAAAAAGCGTATGTAATTACGTAATGTTATTACCTATTTGATGCGGTGGCGATGTGGCTTTTTTACTTTAAAGTATAGAATGGGTAGAAAGTTGTGGCCAGTGATAAATAAACTTTATGTTTTAGTCTGACTTTTTTTTAATAATTGTGAGTGAATCAACTTGTGATGACGACTTGTGCAAATTTGTAGAAAAGTCAAGTAATTTTATGGTATGTAATAGCTATTATGTGAGTTCATTAAATCCCATGTCTGGGAATACTTTATTATTTTCAAACTTGTTTATTGAAGATATTATATGTTTTTGTATTTTAACTAATTTTATTATATTATATTTATATATATATAATAATCTATATTATTTAAACAATGCATACATAAAGCCCAGAGTATTATATCGGGTATGTTCGCGGAGGCTCGCAAAGATGATTTCTACGCATATATGGAAATACAGCGACAACAGCATTCTGAAAATGATCGCTGCCAGACCTGCCCATTCCAAAAAGAGTGCGTGGGGACAGTCATAGGTCAATAAACAGATTTAAAACACAAATAATAAACATATTTAAAAATGTAAAACTAAAAATAATAACTTGTCAATTTAAGCACTATTGTTACTAACACTAAAATAGTAACATAAATATAGACCTAGTAGTAAAAAGTGGTGTAAGAAATACCACCGGACCCGTACTTTCGTCCACCCGTACCCCTCAACCACACAACAAAGTTATTACAGTGAAGTTATCCACAATTGAATTAAGATAGTGTCATTAACTGTGGTCAAATCGAATCGAAATATTACGTACACACAAAATGTGAGAAATAACAAATTCCTACATTCTTGCCTTAGATTACTACATAATGCATTAATAACCTGTTGGGTCGACAAACACCCCACAGAAAAATTTAGTCATTATCTGTAAATAATTACTGCACGGACTACTTGACTGCATGGATGCGGCTTAAGCGGTCACCTCGCCGCTTCCTACTACGCTGAGTTTTGTGGGTTCGATGCCACGTGTCCACGTGGGATGCCACTTATCCACAAATTGTCGTTCTGAGTCTGGATGTTGTTTGTGTCCGTTTCATGTTTGTAAAAGTCTCCCGCGACCCAGAATATACTCCTAGTGCGGTAGTTGACTTTTAAAAAAATGAGTTTAAGTTTAACAAGTACTTCGTTATGTATGGTTTATGAGACCCGAAGATAAAATGATAAATTAATATATGGCTATAACTAAAACATTGACCAAAATAGATTTATTTGTGTATCATCATTGTTTTTGTTCACCTTCAGTTAAAAAAATGTTTTATAAATTTTTTTTGAGCATTTACATAGGGATTATTTATGCTGTGTTTGTGTGGTGATGGATTAAGAATACAGAGTGTCACCACCCCTATTCATCCCGTGGGTGTCGTAAGAGGCGACTAAGGGAGAAAACTACGCAGGACAACAACACTGCAGAGAGAAGGAAAACTTGAAACAAACCCTATACCAACCCGTCTGGCCAGCGTGGTATAGTAGGCCAAAACCTCCTTTCTAAGGGGAGGCCTATGTCCAGCAGTGGACTATTAAAGGCTGTTGATGATGATTTATGCTGTCTTGGCGACTCCCTTCCTAGAGTATATTGCACATGAAATAAAATCCGATTATAGACCACATCGTCGTACCACATAAGTCGTCATACATTATAAAAGCAATTTTGATTAAACATTTACCGTGTAACTTGTGTAAAACGCTAAGATAAACCTGGTTTAATATCTCTATTGGATTAAATTCATACCAATTCACTCTCTTGTCAATTTTGCCAACTAAAATATTCAATCTAAAACAATCTCAATGAAAGCGAATAAACTATTTGCGATAGAGTTAGTAAGCGGAAAATAGACGATTATCCCCGACTCGAGTTTTGGGGGCTTTGAACAAAATCAATTATACACCGACGCTAAGGGGTTAAAGGGATCTGATACGAGTATCGAATACGTATCGAATGTCTATCGAATCAGGAATTTGAAAGCGGGAAAAGGAGTGAATTTTCCAACGCTGGATTTGATTTAACAATACAGTTAGACGATATATTTCCTTCTATTTCAGTTTTATTTCTTATTTAAATTGAATGATATTGTATACAGTCTTATCTTTTCTTAGAGATTGTCTTTTCTCAGAATTTGAACTAGAAACATCACATCTTTACACTTCGCCAGCCTATAACAGTCCATTACTAGACACAGGCCTCTGTTTAGAAAGGAGGTGTTGGCCTTACCACGCTGGCTAGATGGGTTGGTGTAGGGTTTGTTTCAAGTTCCAGCCGGTCATCGCTGAGTGGGCAGGGCGGCAGCACGGGACCCTTACCTTCCGACTGACGCAGGTGCTTTCCGGGCACGGTTGCTTCGGAAAGTACCTGCACTCGGTCGCTAGGAGGGAACTGAGTCCCGCCTGCCACCACTGCGACTGCAGTGAGGACTCGGCTATCCGATGTATGGGGAGTACCAAATTTTATCTAAATCGGTCAGCGATTATCTATTGATTCCACACACAAACTTCCACCCACTTTTCACCCTCTTAAAAGATAACTTCCGTGTGGTGATGGATTAAGAATACAGAGTGGTACCACAGCTATTCATCCCGTGGGTGTCGTAAGAGCCGACTAAGGGAGAAAACTACGCAGAACAACAACTGCAGAGAGAAGGAAAACTTAACACAAACCCTGTACCAACCCGTCTTGCCAGCGTGGTATAGTAGGCCAAAACCTCCCTTCTAAGGAGAGGTCTATGTCCAGCAGTGGACTATTATAGGCTGTTGATGTGATGATGATGTGATTTGAACTAAAATTATAAAAAAAAGCTGCCTCTGGTCGCTACCGGCGCAAAGGTGCCCATAACGGTAGCTGCGTTCCTACGCTGAATGGCAATAGCCAACCTATGTACCAGGAACGACCCTAATCGAGAGTAACCACTCAATTTGTTCAGCCTGCGCACCAACTCATGAAGGTCTGTACCCCAGCTACTACTGTACCCCTAGTTCTCTACCCCTTTGGGCTATACAGTATAATATGTCATTTAATCATAAATATCTTCGGTAAGAAATCAATCTGAAAAAAATTACACAACATTAATTTAGAAATTTCTTTTTTACACTCCTGCGGCAAATTGATAGTTAAACATTTGTTTGAGTTTTATTTCCAAATTAAAAAGTTAACGAGCGGTTTATAGTCCATATTGTTGACTAGTTTGGCATCTGAAGTCATCCAGACTTCAGGTAGGTAACTTTGTTCGCCTAGGCGAACAAGCTTATGTTTAATTATTTCACCCAGGTGAAATGAGGAAACCAAAAAATCTACATCATTCATCCGGCTGATATAACCCAGATGAACATAGTGGACTCTACCGATCGACAGTGACTACCGCCGCCCATGGCCGCCTGAAACTCAGGAGTCAAGCGCGTTGCCGACCTTTGAAAGAAAAAAAAGAGCGAAGTTTTCTTAAATTAATTGCATTTGAACCAAAATTTAAAAGACGTTCGATCACCAGATCTCTCTATTAAATATATATTAAATTGATATGTATATTTCGTAAAAGGCTTTAACGGTTAGATCAAACATCATTATGATAAGGTTTTGCATCAAAAACAATAGACCGATCCTAAGATGTAACTCTTCATACACAGAATAAAGCTGTAAAGGGTCTATTATAGCTTTGAGATTCGGATAATTTATAAACTAAATCTATTATGCAGTCTTCCTTGTGTCGTCGTCCTCATTATTAAGGGTCGTGAACTTGTTAGATTACTTTTGCCAGGATATTGGTTGACATCCATCCTCAGTCGTACCTACAGTTATATAGATGCTATTGTCTCGCAATTTAGACCAGGAGCTGCATCATCAAAATATATTTGAAAAAAAATTGAAGCTTAATGAAGAACCAAAACTTTAAAAACCAGATTTTATAGTTATTACCTATCATTAGCTGAATAATACTTAAATTACGTATGTTATCACCGTGATAAGCTATCACTTAATAGTCTATTTATCTTACAGAAATTACCTTCCTAGCTTTTAATAGCCTATACTGTATTTAGCCAGCGGCCAAAGATGTAACTGTCTGTTTCAACCCTGCAAGTTCTGCAAAACCTCGAGCTGTGTAAATTGAACTTATGACTTGGCTATGACGTTTTGTGAAGGCTGAGGTCAAGCTAAAAATAACCTTTTACTAGGACCCAATAATAACTACAACATTAAATAATAACCAATAATAACTATTGCAATCAAATTCCTAAATTGCTTCTTCATCGCGTTTTCTATACGTGTACTTTATTAGGTGTTAGCAGAATACCAGCGTTAGTTTCTAGAAGTGACTTTGCGCAGAGTTTGTTTTCTAAGATTATTTTATGATGTAGACCTAAAAATCTACAATGGTAAACAATACAGGAAACTAAATGTAGTCTAAACTACTAAAACAGAAAAAAATAGAATGCTAACATATTATATACGCAAGACATTTATTTTTTGTTTAGTTTAAAATTAAATTCATAATAAAAATCAGAATTAAACAACCACCATTAGTTTCTTAACGATATCGTTTTCATGAGTTCATCTCTATCGCATAAAAAGAAGTTTAAAAACAATTTTCAACCAGCCATAGGAAAATCACTGAACAAAATTTTCTAAAAAAGATTCCCACAACTTATACTGCTACTAGTTCAACCGCAGAACCATTCAATTTCATTCGAAAATCGAATACCTACTATACTCGATAACCCTTGAAACGATGCAAGACACTATCGGCCAGAATAAAGTGACATACCTAATTCTATGTAAATCCCCCTTTCGTACTGAAGTTTGCACCGACGAGAAGAGCGGGGTAGTTCAGCGTATGTTGGTTTTGTGATAGAACAAAAACAGTTCATTTAGCACCTGAATTTCGACCAGCACTTTTTGCGTCGTGCTCAGTTTTGCGTAGCTGTAAGTATAATAGATTTTTTTATACTGCATAGTAAGTTTTATGTAAAATTCGTAGTTTTTGTCGTTATTATGATTATTATATTATCGTTATTAGAGTTATTAAGTATTCTTCAAATCTTGAAACTTTCTTAAAAAATAATTATTTCCTGTCTTGATTATTTTATATTTTAGTCTAATTTCATTCTGTTATTAATATTGATGGGCCTGTGGGTCTAGTGGTTAGTGACCCTGACTGCTAAACCGGAGGTCGTGGGTTCGTTTCCCGTTCTGTGTATATAATTATAATAGATATTTAGAAATGTATGTTTATTGGCAGTCTGATTACCATAGTACAGGCTCTGCCTAGTTTGGGATCAGACAGCCATGTGTAAGATGTGTAAGGTTATTATTATTATTAATTCATGACTTCAAACAATGTTTAACAGTAAAGTAGCTTTAGCATTTTTCTTATTTAAGGCTCGTATGTGACAGTATTATTAATTAAAAAAAACACAATCACACACGCCATCTAGTCCCAAACTAAGCAGAAATTGTTCTATGGGTACTAGACACAGGGTAAATACATACTTATTATACATAGAAACACCCAGACCAAATCAAACATTAAATGTTCATGCACTCAAATGTTTGACTTGAGCGGGAATCGAATCCGCGACCTTTGACGTAGCAGTCCGTTACACAAACCACTACGCCATCCGGTCGTCTAAAGTCGAATTGTAAAGCGATAGACACTCGTATACCTATACATACAGTTACTTTACGACTATGTCAAATAGCGTACGCAATAGATGAATATGAAACAAAATAAATAAGAAAAACTATTTTACGTTACAGCGAAGCTGTTCCGAACAAAAGTCATAGTTACCGTTTGATAGTCACTATAAAGTCCAATTTACTTCAGCTTTATAAAATCCAGAGCCTGAATAACACCAGACATCTATTGTGAAGAATTTTAAATAACGGGGAAATCTGAAAGAGCCTGGAATCGTGGACCTATTCAAAAGGCTTTTCCGTTCTCATGAAGGTATAACAACTCCGTGTCAACTGCTACGCTAATTGAGTTCCGGTAACACTCACCCCGTGGAAATCAATGAAAGAAGTGCTTAACACCGGTTTTTGTCGTGATATCGCTCCGGTTGAGCCCGGCCCATTTGTGCCGATACATGGCTCAAAATCATATGAATCATCATCATCATCGCCTTTAATAGTCCACTGCTGGGCATAGACCTCTCCTTAGAAAGTTTTTGGCCTACTATCCAGATATTTACCTTCCTATGTCGACACTGTTTTATTACTTTAAAAAATACTTTTAATAAATATTACCAAATAGGTAATTTATTTATTTTAACTATTTCCTTGACCGGTAAACACAACGTTGATGTAGTACTTCAATTAATTAAAGGGTTACATTCCTCATTTATCATATCATCTTCCTCTGTTACTAAAACTCACAATGATATTATGATCATATGGGAATAAAAGAGATTGTTAATATACCCCAATATATTCATTCTTTGATTCGTACAAGTAATATGTGGAACATTGATCCATTGATCCCTTTCTTCGGCGAACAACGTAGTTTTATTTGTCACTTGTTAATCACAGAGTAAATGAGATATTAGTGGTAAGGCCGATTATTATAATCTCATGATTTCAGGTAACACATAAACGACCGGAGGAAAATATATTTCTGGTTTCGCCTGTCTTTGCGGAAGTTTTTATGAAAGAAAACTTTACAACGAGAGGTTTTACCTATGATCAACTATTGCCTTTTATTGCCCAAATGACGATTTGTTACTTTATTAATATCAGTCAAATAATTTGGTGAAAATACATTTATAAAATTTAGTAGATTATATTTAATGAATTTCAAATAAATTATTTTATTCTGTATGAATGTATTCTTACAGTTTTATAACTTTGCGGTAAGAAATTAAGTATTGGCCTGGGTAATATACAAAGACTGCAACATACTAAAAATAAACTACAGAGTTTTCATTCCCTTACACTATAAATATGGATATAATAATGTTATCGTATCCAAAACACAGTTTAAATCCTTTTAAAATTAAAAGAATATTTCAGTTAAGTAACGCATAGACACATTTCAAGAAAAAATTGAAATTGCAACAAATTAACTCAAACTATCACATTTAAATTCAATGCAAGAGTAGGCTTGGGCTCTGGATGGCTAACTATTATCCGGAAATACCGCAGACTACAACCCGTTCCACAGATTGGTTGTGCGGGGCAAAAAGTATCTCGAAAAGCGCACAGTAGTGGAGCGCCAACTATCCAGGTGATGAGGACAAAAATATTGCCGTGTTGAACGATGGCGGAAAGTTGTGGCTGTTATTAGTCTGAACAATTCCTCGGAGCACTCTCCATGATATATGCGATAGAGAATGCAGAGTTAAGCCACATCTCTACGTAACGCAAAGGGATCGAGCCGATCGGAGATATTTGGGCAATCGACGATATTATATTTATATTTTGTAAAAACCAATAAATCATAATAAACTAGGAATATATAAGAATAAGGGCTAAAAGGGCATTTTTTTAAATATCTCCTAACCTTTATAATCCCAATAGCATTATAAGAATGTCCCAATAACATTATAAGAATTGTCTAAAGATTCTCTGCTGGGGCTTTGATGACTTCATACAGTCAAGTAAACATCGTTCCCTAATTTAAACTGTTTAATTTGCTTTAATTCCTTTTAAATAGCACTAACACTAGTTTAAGATAAACTGTTACTTACACGTGACTGTATTCAAGTAATTCTGAAATACACGTTTATTGCTACTTATTATTAAATGGTGACTAATCATCTTCATCAACAGATTTTCATAGTCCACTATTGCACATTGGCCTCTCCTTAAAAAGGAGGTTTTTGTATAGTGACTCGAAAAAGCAACAACGTGTTTTTTATTTGGTTACCAAAAGTTATTTGGTTGCAAACTTACCAGAGTTTAGGTTTAAACAGTGATAAAAAATTATTTCAGTTTTGATTGAGTTATGACTATAAAATACATAAAAAATAACAATATTATTAACTCTAAATCACCCAATTTCGGCGTTGATCTACCCTTCGATGGTCAAATCGTGTGTCAAAGTCAATTTCGTCCCGCAGGGAGCAAAGGAAACTGAGATGCCCGGCTTTATCATATAATCAACACTAAATCAGAAAGGTTTGACCATGTACTGTTCAGCGAATCAAGTCAGATTATTCCAGAAAGGTTTCGTTTTTTCAAGAAATACATTTCTTAGTCGAATAAAGAAAACTGACTACTACTCTTAGTCTATACTATGATCTTTTTCTCTCTTAAATTTTTAGCGTACAATTCGAAAATCGTGGTTCGAAAAACTGTTTTTTGTTATATTTTTATTGTAATTTATTGCTTTATTTTGTTTGGTCCCTATATATTTGTTTAAAAAGAAAAATATTTGTCTAAAAGAATCTTGTTCGCATTCGTAACAGTATTGTAACTCATTAGTGCAACTAATGAGTTACGCGTTTTCAGAAAGAGTTTTAGAGTGAATTAATTATTCGCAAAGAGATGTTAGCAGGGTTGGAACGTAAGATCTTAACCATTGAGAACCACTGATTTGTGTATGTTTGCTATCTTAGCATTTTAAAAATCACTTGCAATGGTCGGTAATTACCACAAGCTACGTTATTTTCGATCCCATATTCTTGGAGTTCATTTTAGAAACCAAGGCGTTTGAAATAAGTTAGCAACACACTAATATGTTTACGGATAAACCAGATTTGAAATTTAATTCGGTAAATTTATCTGTGACATACATGTCTATGTTAGCGTTGATAAGCGAAAATTTTATTCTAACTATTTTTTCATCTAATATTTTAAAAGCCCACCCACAAAATATATTTCTTAAGCTTTCTTTTGAGTAATTTCACCCTTGATATACATTTACAATTTACCACGTACTTTTACATTTAAAAGGTTTCCTACTGAACGTGATCGTCTACATTTTTTTCTCAAAAAAAAACTTCATCAAAGGTAGGAAATTACGAAACTTTCACAAACATAAGGATTCCAATTCAATTCATTTTGAATCAAGTAAAAACATTTCAAAAGCAAAAAAGAAACAAACTCTTTACATAACAAGTACATAGCCACGTAAATCAACAAAAGAGTTGTATAGAGTTGTAGTTGTATAGAATTACAAAGGACAGACACAAAGCAGGTTGTAAAACGAACCCATATCAATGATCCAGGCGATTACATACAAAAATATAACAAAAATATTTAATCAACAGCGAAACATCTAATAACGCATACAAAGGCGACAAAACTGTTACAAGTGACAAATAAACGTCAGAAGTATCAAATAAATAATGAAAATTATGGGCCTTGGGATCTGTTGCTAGTAAATAACAAACAAGTTGTTGCGGAAACGATGAATAAACATGAAACTACTAAATATTCTGAGATCAACGAGAACTTAATCTTCGGTGACCCGTCTCTTCTGCCCCCTCAAACATAAAAAAAAACAGGAACCCAAGATAATACTATCATATCACAGCATCGTCTTATATAAATTAAAACTGACTTTTAGCATATATATTGAAATCTTTCAAACTCATTATCATCACAGACAAATATTTACATATAATATGTTCATTAGCTATTAATACTACTACTACTATAATAATTTTACTTACTCGTATACCAAAAAAAGGTGAATGTGTTGAAATCTCAACGGAATCGTAGAAGCTTATCTATTGTAAATAGTATGAAAATAATTCATAGAAGTAATTTTATTCCAATATAATAATAATCTAACCCGTGTCCGTAATTCTCGTCACATCAAAAAAAACTCTAAATTTGAATTAAATCAAAGTTCTCCTACTATATTATTTTCTGTTTAGCTGACCAATACCAGAAAATAAAAAAATACACAAGTGTGTGCTACCATATGTTGCGTTTGCCATGTCAGATCGTGTGATAAGGCTTTGATGTGTTAATATCGTCTATATCCCTTCAGAAACAATCCGGGGATTTTTCGCAACCCTCATGTTTGTTGTACAGTATAATAACGTTTAGGGGTGTATAAGGGTTGCGTTTTCCTATCGATTTATAGTAGTCGGGAAATTCTTTGAAATGTGAGTAGCGGACTTTAGCAGAGAAATTTAAAATTCGCATTGCAAAGTCTGTGTAGGGCTTTTTCTTAAGAAAAGTTGTGACTCTGGTTTTTTGAAGATTCTAGTAGATAGGATAGAACTGGTGTTTAAATAATAAGAGAACTATATCTTAACCGTAATATAAGTTCTATCACTAAATGGAACTTATTTTACGATTTTTGAAAAGTAATAATTAATATCGCCTGTCATTCAGCATATGTCAGCTTGCGATATAACTTTTAAATACCTTTTAGGACCTGTAAGAAACCAATACAAAAACCTTCTACGTGTTGGGTCCTATAAAACGGCGTTACTAAGGAAAAGTGTTATCTGCATGGGTCCCATTATATATAACAAATTGTCTGATGACTTAAAAAATGATGTAATGGGCAATTTCATAAATAAATTAAAAGCCTTGCTTATGGACAAATGTTACTACACAATCAATGATTTTTTAATAGATACAAATTTGTAATCATAATTTATAATTCCTATGACTTGTAATTTGGTAATTCTGAAGCATTGACATACACTATATTGATGATTAGTTTGTGGACCGGACCATTGACATCTAAAATATTAATTGTTCGTTTTTTTTTTTTCTTTTCTTCTTTGTACTTATCCACTCCAGATTTAATTTAATTTGTATCGACCCCAATTTTATAGATTTTTGCATGCTTAATTATAAGGCAGAATGTACACGGTTCAATGAAAACTATTCCATCTGTAATTTGATGTAGGTACCTACATTCATAGCAAATAAACAAAAAAAAAAAAAAAAAAAAAAATAACAAAATCACGAGTTTATTTTTTGCAAAGATACCTAATACGCCAGTATTGGGTGTCTCAACTCTTTTAATTAGTTCTTTGCAATAAACATGCTTACCTTGTTGACGATAAGCTCGAATACTGTACAAGACAAGTTCGTAATAATGAATTATCAGGAAAATGAACAAAATTTGTCGAGCTTAGCTCCCATTATGGACTAGCAGCAATTTCGTAAGGGACGAATCTTAATGCTAAATTTATAAATCTCGGTTATTTAAATATTATTAAGGGTTAGATAAAATTGGTGCTATTTTGAACATCTATTTTTGAGAATCCAAAGAGAAGCTTGGAAATTGAAGCTAAAATTTTTATTTTCATATATTAAGGAAAAGGCTTGTGCAACTTTGTAGGTGATTTAATAACCTCTCTAATTTAAGAAACAAAGAACTAAGACTCTGATTATTATTGGTAAACGAATCTTCACATGGCACTTGCGTGTTATGTCTGATGAATGACGTCACGACATGAGTTTGTCAGAACAAACAATGAAAAAGATTAAGTTTTATTGTTAAGGGATATTATTTTCTATAAATATCATAACTTGATTTGGGTACTTTTGAGTTTTTGAAGCCAAAACTCAATAAGTTCTGCAGCGATTGAGCTCTTTTCACACGATATACCTATAACCCGCTTCAAATATTGTTTTTATCTTGTTTTATCGTCAGTATTGTTCCTCATTTCTTTACGATGTAACCACAATAAGCTACATCAAAGCATGGCAGGGTACTGCTAGTTATTAATACAATTGTAACAGGATATTTCCAAGCTATTTTGACCAGCGGCACATTAAGTTTAATATTTTTCATATTTCAAAAAGCCATTGGACCAAAAATCTTATCATAAACAGGCCGTAAGATAAAATCTATAGCAAAGCTTAGAGTTGTTATAATGGATGGGTTATAATTTGTCACTACTTATGCAGATAGAGATCTTGAACGATAGGATATTGTTGCAGTTGACCTCAACGGAACCCAAGGACCTCGATTTACCGTTTACACTTTTGTTGTTTACAAGGGTAGGAAATAGGACGGTCGACATAGGCATATAGATAATAGCCGATAGTTGAGAGTGACTTGGGTGTATATAAATCGGTATTAGTATAAAAATTTAACACTAACTAACTTTTCCCTCACAATATTAGTGAAATATATCTATTAAATCGCTAAGATTTTAAGTACAAGCCCTGCAAGCTAACAAAACAAAAAAGGGACTTAAAAGACTAGAATGCCTCAAAACATAAACGTAGTGACTGTATAAGGCAACAATACGAAGGATGCAAGTGTTCTAAGAAGTTTTAATACAAAAATATTATTTTAATGAAAATCTAAATAAACTAATATCACATCATCCTCCAAGCATAGCTGGTCCAAGCCTCAAACGGCGTAAATACCAAAATTAGTAGGTAATTACACTAATGAACAGTTTGGGCTCGAGACGCTAGGGTTATGGGGCCCAAGTCCTCGTGATATATATAAATAACTAGCTAAGCAACTGATCGACACTTCCCTTGATCAGAAGGCCATTGAACGTGGCAATGTGGCCGGTCTTCTGGGAACGCTACCAGTCGGTGATGATGCAGAGGCATTTTTTTATGCTTATATGTAAATATTTTAACTGTATTTTTTAAAGCCTATTAATAAATATGTTATCTTATAAGATCAAAAAATACAAGGCTACAGGAAATAGACTACAGGCTAAAAGAAAAGTAAATAAATAAAGCAAATTGTAATAACTCTGGACAGATATATGTAAGTATCCAAAGAACAATGGCGGGTCTCCTTACAAAAAAAAATTTGGAATTAAATAGTAATAGTGAAAAAAAAACTCGGCTATATTTTAGAATCTACTCGTATGTGTACAATATCCCTTGTTTGGGAAAGACTAGGAAAAAAGTTATTAGCATTTGAGTTTTGTTAGTTACGCACTGCATTTTTTTATCTGTTGGTTTTTTTCTGCTGCATAGCTGCATAATGTTTCCTTTATTTTATCAAATTATCCATAGCTATCGACTTTACAAATTGCTTTTTGTATTGTTTTACATAATTATTTGATAATTATAACTGTATGTGTGCCATTTACATAAAATAAAAAAAGACAATAAAGAATTATTATAGGCCACTAGCTGTAGAACTTTCGTAGGTTTTATTTTTTTGTCACTTTTAATGTGTCCGATACATGAAATAATTATCTTATATTTATGTAAATCCGTTACTCTAGCATTCCTTTTTCTTAATTTATTACCTATTTCAACTTGTAATGAATTGTAAATTCATTCAACTAATAGAATCGGCGGTGGCCTTTCGCCGCCTGTCGCGTCAGATGTTTAGTATTTATATTTAAACATAGTCTTTATAAATAAACGTAAATGTCTGTCAAGAGTTGTCAGCGTTTAATAATGCACCACAAACTACATTCTTTATTGATTCAGTACTTACAATCTCTTTTCTTTCTTTTAAAAAATATCCTGTGTTGCGGGGAACTTTACAAACATATATGGAACGGACACAAAGAACAGCCAGACTCAGAACAACAATTTGTGTGATCACAAAGTGTCGTCCCATCTGGGGATCGGACGCACAACACTCAGTGTAGTAGTGAGCAGCGTGGCAACCGCTAAAACCACTACGCCATCCGTGCAGTCATTATAAAATTCTTTCCTGGGGTTTACTGACTTAGACAATAGTTTCAATAAACGTAGATATTTACTAGAATTAGTTTCCTATGAATGACATTTTGGGATGCTCAAATTATACTCAACTACGAATTCGCCATTGTTCTTTTGACATATTTTCATTTCTAAGTATAATGACCCAGATAATAAGGCAAGTTGTACCCAACATAAAATTTCATACACAATATCTTAGAACTCATAACAAGCAAAACTTGGAATCGATACCGGATTGGATCGAACATTTCCTATTATTGAACTAAAGTGGAACTCTTAAGTGGCTAAGTGATTTGTAACTTAACCGATTCGAGTTAGCTCGTTACCGATGGCCTGTGTGAATTTCAAGTGACGTTTTGAATGGATAATTGACGTGACTGTTACATAGAATCTGGATGGATTTGATAACTCAGTGGAGAAAGTTTGATTCAAAATGTAGTGTCGTACGAATTCATTTGTAACGAAGACGTGGATAAATTTCGTTTGCAGTTTCTTCAAAAGACCTACGAATTCGGTTTTATAAATAAATAAAAAATAACTAAAATAACTCTAAAAGACTTTATTGATTGAGAGAGAGGTTTTTACAAAGAAGTCTTAAATAAATTTACAAATCTTATCGGTATTAATTTTAGTTCAACGCATTAATGTAACATTAATGTTAAATATTATTCACATTCAAACCACTATACGACAATTGATATCTTTGTGTTGATATATTAAATACCCAAAACTCAAACTCTGATGTGTGATAGTATGTAAGTTTTAAGGACTAAAAGGTAAAAAGGCAATGAAGATAAAACAAGATATAGAAAAAAGATGGAATAAAAAAGAAAGTGAAGTAAAACATAAAAAAAATGGAAAATCAAATAAAAGACACACCAGCCCACATCACCTTTTCACTACGAAATAGCCTGTGCTAAATTAATCCCAAGTATTCTTGTCTTCTATGTAATCCACACAGCTTCTTACATAGCTTACGTTTTTTGAAGATTTAAATTTGCTGATACTAAAATCTTGTATGATATTTAGGATTTTATTATAGAATCGGATACATTGACCTCGAAATGACTTGTTTTGACTTCTTTTGGAGCTTAGAGGCAGGTTCAACAAGTTTATTTCTATTTCTGGTATTAAAAGCATGTACATCACTTCTTTTCAAGAAGCTATCTTTGTTTTTATAAACATATATTACATTTTCATATATATATTGACTTGCCACTGTCATTATGTTTATTTCTTTAAATTTTAAAAAAAATGTTAATAAGCTAGCTATTATAAGTAAATAAAATATATTTTTTTATAAATAAGCTATTAAATTTGGCTGATTATAATATCTATTGACAAAGCTAAAGCTTACATTACATTACAAAAAAATACACACTATTGTGATTTGTGAAAGCTCTAATATTAAGTAATAAAGCAATTTACGAATAACACTTAATGAAATTGTATGAAAAATAACGGTTACTATTCAAGGTTACTATACAAATATACATTCTAGCAGTGGACTGCGTTAGACTGATGACGATAGAAGATGATGATTCAAGTACAACAACGAGTACAACATTCAAACAGCCTTTATTTTGCAAAAAAAAGAGCCTTTTGTACGTATTAGACAAGAATCATGTAAGAAGTATATTAAAGAGCTTTAAATGCTGACTCTAAACGTCCTAGTTCTCTTGACAAATTAAAAAAAATATGTTCACAAGTATGAAACCGAAAAGGATAGGTTGGTATGAGAAAGTACAACACGGAAAGACTTTCAGATCAACCGCATCCCGAGACTTAATGTAGTTAAACATGGCACTTATTATATGTCAGTAAAGTTGTTTACTACTACTACTAATAAACTACCAACTGAATTCAAAATGTTACCGTACAAAACAAAGTTTTAAATTAAATTCAAAGTTATTTTATTGATGGATGTTTGTACTCTGAGGGTGACTTTAACTGACACTTAACAAAAAATAATTTTATTTTCAATTTATTTGATTTCAATATTTTACTAATAATTCATTTAACTTATTGACATTTTATTAACTATTTTTATTTTCTTTTTTTATTGTGACTGTGTTGATCTAATAATTTATTGACATTATTGATGGAAAATTATATTTCAGTTAAGTTTTGTTTTTTGTAGTATTACAGACAGAATTTAACGATTGTTTGTGATGAATAAAGAACAAAGAACACATCAATGTTTAAACAATTTAAAGCGAAAACAAGATATTTGTGAAACTCACAAAACATGAGTACCACACAATATTCATTCTCATTAACCAGTTCCATCTGCCTCAAATCTACACCATTAGCATTTAACCCACTTTTACCTCACCTACCCTCATAATGAACGGGCAGACAGCATGCGTCAAAACCCCACATTCCCTCACAAAGGAAGTACCTAACCTTTTTTAAAACCTGTTAAAAGTGACCTTTAACAGACTGACCGCTGTAAAACTGCCCTTATCCGGGACCCTTTCTTATCCAACTTGGATTTTTCCATTTGATTTGGCGGACTAAGAATTTGGGACCCATCTTAAGGCCATTGAATGGAAAGCAAGAAAATTCAATTTATACGAAGCCGCGATGCTTTCAGTGAATTTACATATTAAAATAAGAATTGTTTTGGCATAATGTAGGGGATAAAATGTTTGTTTATAAATCCTAGTACAATATCAACACTGCTTAAAAGTATAATTTAAGACTATAAGAATTTTAGAATAGGAAGTAATGAAAATAATTGTAGTTGATGATTTATTTATCTAGATTACGAACGGATCCTCAACTTAGAAGTTACTGTCGCAGTATGTAAATGTGTGAATAGATGCGGCATTGCGGAAGAAGAAGAAGAATGAAGAAGAATCATGTGAAACTAACATGATTCTTCTTCATTCTTCTTCTTCTTCATTCTTGCAATACCGAGAAATGCCATAGACTGCTTGTGTAGAAGTTAATGACAAAGGTATTTAAAACAATGTCCCTGAAGATGGAGTCAGACCTACCATGAACCGAAAAAGTAGTACATAAGTAATTAAGCGTATTGTTTAAATATTAATATATTATGTAGATGGTTACCAGACTTGAAAACTAGCCAAAATCCTTTGCAATGTTACCCATTGCGGTGACCCCGAATAAAATTAGAAAGATAAGGCATGACTATGATGACAATATAGGTTAGTCAAATTTTTAACTATTAACAGGCACGACTCACTTTAGATAAATTATAAACATTACACACTAATCCTGACTATTCTAAGTTGGTAGTTGCGAATTCGCTATCAAGTTGTCCAAACCTTTTTTTATTTATATTTATCATACTTTTACTCCATCATGTAGTTATCTCAAAGTAATTTAAACTATGTATAATATGCAACCTGTTCATGTTCATAAAAAGTTTCTGCTACAAAGGAACACAATCAATGTTAGATTAAATCTACACTTAAACTTGTCACAATAGTTTGTACTAAAACCATAGTTTGTAGGCGAACACAAAGATCACTTGACACTCCTTGGCTTCAAAGATGTCATTGTCATTAATAAAATAAAAGCAACTGTCGTAACCTTTTTAAAAAGGATTTACTTTAAAAAAAATGAGTCAGTAAATACAAAATTAGAACCCTCTAAACCCCTTTTAATTACGTTTTTGATCTTTAATGTAACATCCACAGCGCAAGATAAACAGAATTTTGAACACATCAGTACACGAGTTATCCGACTCGACACTTTACGTGTCATGTTCATAAAAAGTGGGCGTGATAGTATTTCGTACCATTTTTATGACGTCATCGACATCCCTTCCGGTTGTTCCGACCGGTAACATATGGTGTTTATTTAAGCAATTTTTGATAGTAGATAAGGTAGAACATTTGACGTTTGTTTTATTTTTAAATTTGGAACGAGTTGGTTTTAGTTTGATTATTTTTAAATGGGTAAGCTGCATCCATGTTAATGATGAAAGCAGGAATGGGTCCAACACATACATATATATATATATATATATATATATATATAAAATAATAAAGAAATGACAATAAGTACCAATTAGATTTCTAAAGAGAACTGTATAAACCTTTAACAACTCACTTGTCGTGGTAATTATTGGATTAAGCACATTTTAGAGTAGATTCAGACTTCAAACCTTCAAGAAAAAAGTATAGTCCTACATCGAAGGCCAGTGACGCGCTTGTGACTCCAAGGTTTTTCTTCCTCCGAGCCTTTTTCCCAAACTAGGGTTGGGGTCGGCTTTAAGTCTACTACGATACGGTTGAACTTCAATTTTTTACGCGAAGCGTCTGCTATCAGACCTCCACAACCCAAATAGTAAGCAGTATCGAAACTGTCGAAAGACTGTTGTCGGACTTTTTAGTTCTCCAGCCACCCGTAACGGTTGCCAAAATTATGTGGCAACCGAGACCAACGGCTTAACGTGCTCTTCGAGACACGGAGGGATCTCCGTGTCTTAAGAATGGTCACCCACCCATAGACTGACCTGGCTTCGATTGCTTAACTTGTTAACTTAGCAACGAGCTTCTCCGAGCTTGTGACTACTGAGTTACGTTTATGGGTGGCGGTACTCACTTTTCATCTGATGACCCGTCTGCTGTTTGTCAATACAAAGATGATAAGGTGAGTAAGAACTGATTTCTTTTATTTTCAATCAACTTGATGTTTCAATTTATCATGTTTAAAGAGAGAGAGAGAGAGGGAGAGAGAGAGAGGAGGTTTTAGTGGGTAAGAATCCCACAGTACCGGTCATCAACATCTTGACAGGTGTCTTTAAAGATTTCCCCCTTTCAAACACCATAACAAAATAAAAATTGTAGTCCGTGAGTGTCGTAGGAGCCGACTAAGGGAGCAAACTCTGCAGGAAAACATCACTGCAAAGAGAAGGAAGACTTGAAACAAACCCCATACCAAAACGTCTGGCCAGCGTGGTATAGTAGGCCAAAACCTCCTTTCTAACTAGAGACCTATATCCAGCAGTGGACTATTAAAGGCTGTTGATAATGATGATATACTCGTAGATAGATTCATATTATTATTGGGAGAGAGCCGTTCTTGGGCATACATGGACCAGGCTCATCAGGCTGCCATCTTATACCGCAGCAGTCAATCTACCACCAGAATACCATTTTTTTAAATGTTATTCTAGAAGAAAATAAGTTTGGACCAAACACAAAGAGAGATATAGAAATTTAAATTGAACACTAAAGATAACAACTGTGGGGAAAAGTTTTGCAATAACGAACGTTTTAAATTATAGTTAAAATACACATCCAAATAAACTGTACATCCTTTATGAATTTAAAATTTGCCTATTAATTTAAACCGATATCTGTACTGTACTACTAAACAACAATGTAACTCAAAATGAGGGAGCAGTTAAGTTTTACGAGTTTTACGGGTAGTGACTCTACGGATATTGCACTAGCTTGTAGTTGACCTGTTACTATCATCTGGTTAATTGTAGTGAGCTTTATCACTTACACAATTTTTAAAACACGATAATAAGTTAACCATACCCGTAGGAGGTTGGTTTTGCTACTAGTGAGTGAGAGGCACGCGAAGGCCTCTTAAGATACAGATGTCCATAACCTTTACTATTCGGTGATTCCTCTGCTCGTATGCTGTAAAACAACAGTTCACAACGGGACAAGTTGAACTGAGAACTATATTCTTCAAGTGAGTTAAAAAATTGGTTTAAAATAGTACAAATTCTAACCGAAGGCTAAGTACAGCGTTAGGTCTATATCTAGAAATCGTAATCATATTACAAACCATTTTCTCGTAGCTTACTGTCCCATATACAGTCTGCCACCATCTTAATGGATTTCATGATAGCAAGAAAATATTACGCTACGTGTCAGTTACCATCAGGTGGAACTTGGATGCGGGACCGATTTTATGTCAGATGCTTTAGTCAATACTTTATTGCTGTTTTAGAATAATTAGTGCTATGGTGTACACATCTATACAGCACTGCAACTTGTGTACTCTGAATGTCTCAACATCCTCTGCTGAAAACTCTCTACCTGAACTTCCAAATATCTATTACAGGCATAGCTAAGCAAAGGCTACTAAAGATTTCGCAAATATGCGTGAAAACTCGACTCCAAGCTCAGTTGGCAAACCCAGGTCACAAACGTCGGCCAGCCACCTGTGACTCTACAGGTACGCTGCAGGACCTTTATCGGCTTAAGAATTTCCTTCCCTCCAAGACGAAGGCGATGCTTGTACAGACCCTTATTGTCCCCATCTTGGATTATCGTGATGTATGCTATTATGACCTGAATGCAGATCTACTCAATAAATATAACCGCCTTCTGAATAACTACATGCGATTCGCCTTCAAAACTCGCAAATATGACCATGTTATCTCCTTTCGTCGCGAATTGAAGCGCTGTCAGCTAGGACCTTACCACCATTTATTCTAAACTCGCCCATTTCCCCCTCCTACCTGAATTCTTCATTCCAATATCTGTGTTCACGAGACTCCGTTCATCAAACATTCCTTTTCTGCTGTGCCCAACTCATACTTCCACTTGTGTCCACTCCTCGTTCCTAATCCAATCAGTGCTCCTCTGGAACGCTATTCTCTCGAAATCAGGATAGCATCCAGCCGCCTCTCATTCAAGATGAAAGTATGAGCTCGAATTCTGGAGATTACAACATCTATTACTTACATTACAACCTTATAGTTTTATTTATTATCAATATGTAGGTTTATGTATGTCTGTAACTAGGTAAGTATTTATGTATGTGTATGTATTTGGTACGTATGTATGTATGTAATCTCATTGTTTCTGTCTAACTTCTCAATAATTTTCTCTTACTTTACATCAATCTCTTGTGCACGTAGTCACACATTTCAGCACCATCCTAAGGTAGACTGAGAAAATATTCCTGTGGCATTAAATCCGCCATTGTACTACCCATACTTGTGCATAAAAAATTAAAATAAAAATTAATAAAAATAAACTCAGAACCAGTACCAAACAAATAAATATGCAAGTTATTTATGTATAGAATACAATAATGGTACTATATTATCTGTTGTTTTGTTTGTTAAGAAATTGTATTTAAATCTAAGACCAGCAAGTGAAGTATTTACAAATAAAACGAAATATCATAAATATAATGAACAAAAATATTTCATGTTTAGAAATTATTTAAGAGCGAATATTCTCAACTCAAGAAAATCTTACATTTTAAATGAAATCATAGTCACAAAGTGACAGACATGTTTGAAAAGAAAATTAGAAGAAAAATTTGAATCACTTAGACTAAGTAAAACTTAAGTGGTCTCTTTTCTTCCACTTGAAGGTGCATATTATTATGATTGAATAAATATATTCAAGTTTTGTTGCAAGTTACAGGCGTGAAATGCATAAGTACTGTTGCCATGACGATATAGATATTACAGCTAAATAGTTTTTTTTTAAATGATCAATAATCGTGCAGAAACCCTCGAATCATCACCTCACCAGCCTTACCCTATCTTACAAGTTGTCAGCGAATAATTTTATCAGACCAACTTACAGAATTAGATAACAGAGAACTTATGAAGAGAAACAAAGTGTAGTTTGGGCATTCATCATCATCAACAGCCTTTAATAGTTCACTGTTGGACATAGGCCTCTTCATAGAAAGGAAGTTTTGGCCTATTTTACCAATTCTTATCTACTATTCTTAACTCATCACCATACGGACAGTATATCACATTTTTTTAGTTTCGTTTTGTGTGGTACAAGGGATACAATAATATTAACTAGCTTTAAATGATTACTATTTTTATCGAAAATAAATAAAGAAACCGTCACAAATTTTGAGAGCTAGGAAACCGAACACTCCAGATATCAAATAGCATCGTAATCTTAGAATCCTCTAAATTTATAAATGAAAATTTAAATAAAACAAAGTGGATTCATTTAAATGAAATAGACACAAGCTGGTTACTGTTTGTATTTTTAGGGTGTCATGAGAATTTATATTTATCTTATGAAAATGATTACGATTTATTTCGATTAATGAAAAGCTTTTGTAGAACTAAGAGAAGAAAATGTAAACATTGTTGATAACGGTGTGCCATCTTCTGATAAATAGGTCTGTTGGTCTAGTGGTTAGTGACCCTGACTGCTAAGCTGGTGTCGTGGGTTCGATGCTCAACCAGGATAAATAATTGTATGAAGACAATGTTTGTGCTCATACACGATCATACTGTATCTGGGTGTAATTTATCCATAATATTCTGAAATACAGAGAAATATTTAAGTATATTTATCAGCAGTATGGTTGTTACGACAACCATACTGCTGATAAACCTAAACTAGTAGGATGATCCTAAACTAGTTTAGGATCAGACAGCCATGTGTAAGATGTGAGAAGTTACTAAGTTATTAAAATTTTCATTTGTTATTTTATTTATTGTGTTTCCCCTGTCTCTTTCGTTAATATGAACAAAGATATAGCCAAATATGATACAACTTACCGCTACCCTAGGGAATATTTAAAAACAATATCTTACCTTAAGTGTGGTGTATCAAAATACCGAAAGAACGAACATAAAGCAATTAACAGAGGTGTCGCTGAGTTTTCATCAGTTCACTCATGAGCACGATCGGTGTTATCCCATCGAAATGTTCGGTGACCGAAAAATAGATCTATAGCGAGTGATTGATGTGTAAAATTGAACACATTTAAAATTTAATGTAGTGTTTATTTTTTTCGTAAAAAGAATGTCCAAAGATTCTTTTAAAAATGTTTACTGCTAGGATTACACGGACCTTACGCTTAATTTTTTTTTTTAAATTTAATATTTTAAAATAAATACAATGATACTCTATAAAAAAACTACTATCTATTGACGGGATGTAAAATACAAAACTTTTGTAATAACCTAGCCTGATTATACAGATTGCTTTTTTTCTCACTCGAAAATTGCATTCTAAATTTGAAAAAGAGCACGGTGGTTATTTGAAATTCGAATTCGTTCCGTGTCAGTAGACGTTTGGCTAAGCTACAGTTAGCACGTTTTAATGAAGTGCATTTGGCAGATGGCGTAGAAGTAACGAATTTAAATTACTTTGTCCCCCTTCTTCATTAAGAGTTTTTGTCTCTTGGACTCTTTTTTTCAACTGTTTCCGTTTCTTATCTGTGAGATAAAGACGTTTCATTATCCTTCGACCTTTTTTGTTTTTATTGCCTAAGGCTTTATGGTGGTAATTAAAGAACAAATATTTTGTTGCCCTGTGTACTTTGAAGATTATCACATTCCCTTTACGCTTTCCCAAACAGGTCATACTAAGTTTTATTGCTTTGTAGACGAATTGTCTCCATCTCCCATCAAACAAAATTGATGTTAGGAATGATAATATGATCTGGCAACGTCATCCTATTTTTTTCGATCACTATCTTCTTGATTGATTTGCAAGTTGTTTTTTTAATTTTTTCGACAGTTATTATTACAAACAAATCTAGACTCCGTAACTACTAAACTAATATCTCTGAAACTACTGGACTTTATTTAAAAATTCAAATATATTATTTGTTCATAAAGTTATGTATTTTTAACCGAGTTCAAAAAAGGAGGAGGTACTCAATTCGACTGTATTTTTTTTTTAATGTTTGTGACCTCAGAACTTTTGACTAGGTGAACCGATTTTGATGATTCTTTATTTATATGGACAACGATTTAAGTTTTAAAATGAAACGGTGAAATTCTTCATATTATGTGTATTCGCAATTCATCTTATGGTATCTTTACCACGGGAGTTCAACTCGTACTGGCAAAGTGAATATATATAATTCACATATATAGTGAGGACAGACAGTAAAACTAGCCCAAAAACATTATTTTCTTACCTAAAAATATACTATTTAATTCAATGTTTAAATATATTCAAGAGTTAGTTTGTCTGCGTCTCTCTGAAGGGATAATTTTTCTTCTTCTATTAGTTGTAGCTTGATGTAAAGAAATGTCCAGTTTGAACCAGTAGTTTCCAAGATTAGCGCGTTCAAACAAACAAACTCTTTAGATTTATAATATTAGTATAGATACGGGACATTTTAAAAATGCGCACATTGTGTGGGGAGTGCAGAGAAGGACGTGTGTCCTTCTCTCCACTCCATACCAAGCATCGAGAAAATACCGGTAGATAAATGAGTTTATTGAGAAAATCAATATTCAGAGAAGAGAAGCCAGCTAAGAGCCAGTAGGTTTATAATTATAATTTTCATCTGCGTCATGAATAGCTTGGTACGGATTGATTACGTTGACTACCAATATATCTATAATAAGCAGCTTAATTTGGTCTTAGATTAGGTTTCTTTTGTAAATTCCTGGTGCATTTGATATTATACAATGTGTTTCTATTGTATGTCACGTATCTGACATTAACAAATATTCTATTGAGTTGAATGTTCATTCATGAATTCAAATCTGTTTTTTTTTTAATTTGTGTATTATTTATAATTAGAAAATATTTATGGTAACATAAAATAATGAATTCCTTTGTCAAAATTTAAGTCAAGATAAAAATATATTACAGCCTATTGCCTAAGACTATAATTTATAACAACAATTGTTAACAATTACTTGACTTGAATTTTGAAGGCCAAAATCGATCTAAGTGGCGTGCAATGGAAGAGGCCTACGTCCAGCAGTGGACTGCGATAAGCTGCTGATGATGACTTGACTTAGCTATTTTAGCTATAATAATAGGTCCTAAATGTCTGTTGTTGACTGAGAGACTGACTCTTCAACTGTCTATAGTCTGCAAAAATGTGCATTCGTGGTTGAAACTTTTGCGGAGTGTTATCTGGTCTTGTCCCTAGAAGATAATATAATTTAACATATTGTGTTGTCGATTAATATAAATCTTATCAGAAGAATATCGAAGAAAGATCAGTTTATAACTTGGACGAGCTATGTGCCAACAGTATGTTCAAGAAAAGAGCGTCCTTCCTTTTAGGCCTTCAATGCGTTTGTGACTCCTGAGTTGCATATGTTCATGGGCGGCGATGGTCACTTTCCATCAGTTCCGTCTGCTCGTCTGCCTCCTCCAACATAAAAAAAAATGCATAACAGTATTGACATCAGAAAAGCACATTAAAGGCTTTCGTCCATCAGACTAGACTTTACTTTTTAGCAAGCACTTTTGCAATCAAAAAATATTTTGAAGTATTTGATCTCTTCCCTCATGGTGATTCTATTATGGATTTTTACAAAATGCTAATCTGACTGCGGGATTATTATGATCTCTTTCTTCGAGGAGTTGGGAAGTAATATTTAAAAAACTCGATTGAATTACTTTGACTGACTAACTGATAATGGGTTTAATTGAATTGTATCTTTATCTTTAGGAGGTCACTTTCCTTTCACGGACAGGTTTTGTTTTGTTCTATTGAGTTATTTCGTGTGTCTTAACTTACAGGTAAAAAAACACACTGTATCTAGTTTATCTATTTAAAATGTAAAACAAATTCTACACTAAATAAAGCTAAAATATCCACAGCAAAACAATGTACTGCAGTTAAAACTGTATTTAAATTTTATGAGCAGCCTTTGTTTTTATTGGGCCCTGAACAGGAAACGTTCACAAAAATGTTTTAGTTCAAAATGAGTTTAAACTTTGAGGAAGAGAATTGCAAGAATTTTTAATGTTGAATAAGCTCTGAGCTCAATTTTATTTAAATGTTTAAATATCTTGTGTCCCGGTGTTTGTGATCGCACTCCTCAGAAAAAGCTTGACCGATTTTAATGAAATTTTCTTTGCATATTTGGTGGGTAAGAGAGTAGGTTGTAAAGTATTTATCATCCTCCTACCCCCACCCTTTTTATCGCGATTTTATTTCAAGTATGTTCGATTTATTTGATAATTTATATGGCAGAACAACGTTTGCTTGTTTACAATAATAATCTAAAGATTGTAAAATGTATTATTTTCTTTGGACATGAGACTTTTCTTCTACTGAAAATTCATAATTTATTGTCAACGCGGATTAAGTTAAATAAGTCTAAGCACTGATGAGTGAGTCCGTGTGGTGACGGATTCAGAATACAGAGTGTCACCACCCCTATTCATCCCGTGGGTGTCGTAAGAGCCGACTAAGAGAAAAAGCTACGCAGAATAACAGCACTGCAGAGAGAAGGAAAACTTGACACAAAACCCTATACCAACCCGTCTGGCCAGCGTGGTATAGTAGGCCAAAACCTCCTTTCTAAGGAGAGGCTTATGTCCAGCAGTGGACTATTAAAGGCTGTTGATGTGATGTGTGACTGATGAGTGAATTGGTTAGCATCAAAATATAAAACGAAATTGGCTGTTTCTCATCGCAAACCTGTTGCCGTCGACCGAGGACTTAGGGAATTAGGTATAAAAATTGACAGTATATTGAATAGACCGATAGACAACATGAGAAAAAGATGTAAGGAAAGGAATTTCGTTTCATCATCATCATCAACAGCCTTAACTTGTGGTTGGTCATAGGCCACTCCTTAGAAAGGAGGCTTTGTCCTACTATACCATACTAGCAAGCTAGTTTATTATAGGGTTTATGTCGAGTTTTCCTTCTCCTTGCAGTACAGTTTTCCTGGGACCCAGCCGACCAAGGGAACAAACTACGCAGTTTGTTTCCTTGGTCGGCTCTTACGACAACCATGGGATGAATAGGAATGATGACACTCTGTATTTCATTTCATCTTAATCCGTCATTAAACGGACAAAATAGAAAATTAAGTGCCTTTAGTTAATTATTATGACTATAATTATTAAATCAACTGAAATTAAACAGACTAAATATTTCAACTAATTCAAATTTAACTTTTGCACACCTTCTTTACGGTGCTCAAGTTTGTGTTTTCCATACTGGTGACCTGGTTGATACGGTTTCTCTGATCAACATAGTTACTTAGTTAATATTAAGCTGAATCCTTCTAAAGGATGTTGGATTAAATGCAAGATCAAACTTTTTTTCTTTTTAAAGAAGACAACACCCGCATTAGGAATATATTCTGTGTAGCGGGGGACTTTACAAACATACATGAAACGGACACAAAGAACACCCAGACTCAGAACAACAATTCGTGGATCACACAAAGTATCGTCCCAATTAGGGATCGGACCCACAACACTCAGTGGAGTAGTGAGCGGCGTGGCGACCACTTAAATCACTACGCCATCCGTGCTGTAAAACTGGAGCTGTATAGGGATTTAGCAACTACAAGCATCGTTAAAAAAAAATTAAACAGTATTCTCTGAAAGATAATAATATATGATATCAAATATATTAACTTGAATGTCTTCAATACAAAGTACTTTCTGATTCACGTCTCTATCAACAAATCTATATTGCTTTCGTGTGTGTTTCAATAATTTATTTTGACTTTAAATGGCACAAAGTTTACATTAATATATTTATTCTGTTTATAGAATGAAAAAAACGTTATTTACATAGCGAAAACTTTTTTAGTGATAGCTTTACCGAAATTCACGATCGATATTATTCATAGCCAAAGAGACAACTGGTTAAAACTCTTCTCATTTTCAAGTAAACGGGAAACAAGGTGGTGATCTATTCGTAGAGGCCCCCTCTACGAATAGATTACCACCTTGTGAATAGATTACCATCTGAGGGAGGGGGGAGAGGAGGCTAGTCGATATCAAGGTATCTTAAGTTTGTACAAATATGGGCAATATAAGGATATATATAACTTTGAAAAAAATACACCGTCTATTCTAAAGTAACAATCATAAAAATAATTTTGTGAAAACATGCATTTTTTTAAACCGTGGTGATTTCTTGGTGGCAATGAGATCACCTTAGGAGTAAACACTAAAGATTACAAAAAGTAATTTTGACAATGGTCCTAAACTTAACGGACCTATTTGAATTAACAAATGTATACAAAAAAGTACATTGGGACTAATCCCACCCACACGCCCACCACTGTTACTCCTGTACACCAGGATCCACAGCAGTGACCCACGAACACACTGAGTTATGACACTCGGGAAGTCCCAGGAAGAAATTAAACTGTCTTGGAACCCGCAACGAAATTAATCAGAAGAAAGTTGGAGGAGTTGGAAATACAGTAAATCCACTTCCCTCCTTAGCAAAGCGGGAGACAAAATGAAGTAAAAATGGGCATATACCCTTTTAAACAGGATAGCATCACGGCCACAAAATATTACGGGTCCTACGTGAGTTATATTTGATTTCTATAATATGTATGGCAGAATCGCCTAAACGCACGGAAATTCACCCTAGTTGACACAAGATCCCCATAGTATACCGCCCCAGATGTCACCTGCAAGCTATTCAGCATTATATTACGTTCATTATACCAAAGACTACATTCCCAGAGGATATGATGAGCAGACTGTTCATAGTGAGAGTTAGGTGTTGAGGGTTGATACAATGGTGACTCGACTAATTTAAATGAATAAAGCTTGCTCTTAAAGTTACCATGACCCGTAAGAAATTAAGCGAAACGAAGCCATGTCCTCGACAACCGTTCGCGAACAGATTGAAAGAATTGGTAAAGATGGCGCCCCTTGGATGATTCATCCCAGCGTTGTTGCCATTCGTCTATGAGGTCATTATAGACATCGGACTGCTGTCGAAGCAATCTTGTAATTTTACCGCGATCCCGCGCGCCCAAGAAATCACATTCCATGTTTTGTTGTCTTGAATAGTACATGGCTGCACGTCTCTGTACCTCGAGATCGACCGGAAGCACACCCACACACACACAAAAAAGTAGAGTCGAATAGGGAACCTCTTCTCTTTAAAATAGAGGATAAATATTTTAAATAACACGCACTTCAGGCGACTTCTCCAGGAAATCACAGGGAAACATTTGCAACATGAAAACGGAACGCAAAAGTTATCTCCTTATTTACAAAACGAGATTTATTAGTAAATTTACTTGTGAATTATTGAGATAGATCCAGATCGCTTTTATATTATTCATATTCAACATTTAATTCAAAGAATAAGTTTACAAGGGACCTGTTGTCAAAAATATCACGTACCATCTTTATGATCAGACACATTTGCACATAAAAGGAAGTTTACGATCTCCGTACGAAGCATCGGGAGATAAAAGTGGAAACAAACCACAATATTGTATGCCTTATGCTTTTTTTTGGTATCTAATATTTTAGCTGCCGAGCAATAATCTTTACTGGCGCGGGTAAAATTTACTTTCGTCCTCCTCGGGGATTGAACTGAGTGAAAGTTTTGTATTTTGTGTTCTGAGATAAAGATTTGGAAATCATACAAGATGCGCTAACACGTTTTATGGTTTTATGTTTAATCAAAGTTCTTGTACTTGTACGTAATATCATTTTAACTAACATTATAAAGTTAAAATGCTACAATGCAAATGCTTGTTTTAAAATAATATTGACTAATAGTATTTGACGTTTTAATTTTACAGTTTAAACATAATCCCGATTATGTAGAAACTGTAAAATTGTCTTTGTTTTTTGATGTTAACTCTTAATTATTACTAAAATACTTTTTAAGATTGAAGACAGACCGATCTGAGTAAAGACATGCATCGCATACTAGCAAGCGATTTCTATAACTTTAATATTATTAAAAATCTTTAGTTAATGCTGTTATTGGTGGGCGTATATATGTTCCCTTCTCGACACCTCATATTAATTTAAAAAAAAAAAACTCTAATAAAATATAACAATAAGACACTAAAATAAACAGTTTTATAATATGTTTAAACGAAAGACTTAATATAAACGTTCAAACAAAAACCCTTACAGTAAAACCCCAAAAATAACAACAAGCGCAAAACTGAAGAAAGCCTAGCCACATCCCATATAAATTCATGTCCCCAAAGGTATTCTAGGAAAACGAAAATAGCAAAGGCTAAACAATCTGGGACCCCTAATATTATGCAAAATGCCGCCGTGAGGATTCAGAGGGGACTGTCTAAGGCAGTTTTGGAAACAATAGACGTGAGTGGTACCTCCGAAATGGCCTGATAGGTAGGTTAAGAAGGTCGTATGTAGGCCCCTTTTGACTTTCGCACCGTTTCTGAAAAAGAGAGAAATTGGAACGGGCAGTGTTAATGTGTTATGCTTCATGTTGGGAAGTGCCATTTTTTCTAATGATTTGGCAGCGTATGTTTGTTACTTATCTATACTAAAATAATAAAGTTGATGAGTTTTCGTTTGTTTCTTTATTTATATGAGACAATCTCTAGAATTATGAGTCAGATTTTAATGATTGTTTTATTGGATGGAATATTTATTGAAGAATAATTTAAGCTATAAAAATATCTCAGGAGTCACCAATGACCATAAAAGAAGTGGAATCAACTAGTTTTTAATAGCATTTTATTGGCCGTCTCTAAATTATTGTATTACGGATTTGTGTTTAAGTTTCTACTAGATACATGGTTTTTAACCAAATTGTGTAAGTGAAATGAAATCACTTTATTTTGATTGAATTATTGATCATCGTCGATTTTGATTGAAATTTTATTTAAGTATAATAATTCCATTTACCGGTAAGACAAATTCAATACTAAAAAACTACTACAAAGTAATATTTTTGGTCACTACACACACATACACACACCTTTAGTCACAAACACCTAATGGTAAATTACATGGCATTTTATACGAAAGCGAAAAACAGCATGCGTCTTGTCGCCTTTTATCAAGCCTTTTGTACACTCTCACCGGTTACGGGTGCTTTTAACCACCCCTCCCTGCTTCGTCAGAAGATGTTTGTAAACAAAAATCACAAAAAAAAATTACTAAACAAAAAACCTGCTTTGTATTTTTTTTAACTTTCTAAGAAAATAATATTTATTAAGAACATATTAAAGGATCTTAAATTTTTATCCATACATTTATTATTCATATCATTGTATATATAGCCGAGGCTTCTAGGCAATGATTGTGGCGACTAAGAAATTTACTCTAAACTATTTTAGAGTTTACCACGGTTTGACTGGTCAGCCCACATAAGTTCTATGTACGGTGTGATGGATTCAGAATACGGAGTGCCACCACCCTCTATTCATCTCGTGGGTGTCGTAAGACTAAGGGAGCTAACTACACAAGACAACAGCACTGTAAAGAGAATTAATACTTGACACAAACCCTGGAAATCCCCTCGGACCGTCACCCCTCCGGGGTTTGCGGCGGGGTGGTGTGTCGGACTCGAACCGACTAAAACCACACGGTGTGCCACTCTGCGCCTGTAACAGGAGGGATCCGGGAACAGCTGTTGTCACAGTTGTGTGTGTGTGTGTGTTGTGTGTGTGTCATTACTGGATCGTCTCTACAACCTCCTCCATGGGCGACGACGTCGACGCACGAACTACATCGGAGGCAGCCTGGGTCGACTGGCTAACCCCCGACGTCTGCCGAGAACTGCGGGGAGGCTTGCAGCCTCTCTGCCCCATCTGGTGATTGGCGGGCTTATTGCCCGCCGCACACACTGGGCAGTGAGGGGCGGCAGAGCATTCTGCCGCCTTATGCCCCGATTGACCGCAGCGGAAACACAGTCCGCCGCAGTCAAAACAACTGTCGCACTTGACGCGCGTGTGTCCCGATGCTAGGCATTTGTAGCATCTCATCGGTCTCGCCGCCAGGACTGTGATCCTGGCGCCCACGAAACCGATGAGCAGCCTGCCGGCGTCGGCCAATACTTTGGCCGACGCTACGGGACAGCTGACCCACACGGCGCCAAGCCCTCCTGGACCGGGGCGGATGGTGCCGACCCTGACGTTGTCCGCGCTGCACCCCGTCTTCTCCCGGATTACAGCGCGGACATCTTCGGCCGTCACAGAGTCGTCCAGGCCCGAGATGCGCAGCTCTGCGCACTTAGTAGGCCTGGCGATCTTTACACCATCCGTGGCTGTAAAGAGTCCCCGCAGCTTCTCGGCAAATGTGTCCGCCGTCTTAGCGCCTTCAGCCCCAGGGAACTCGAGGACTCGAGCTCCCGTCTGGGCGAGGCGCATTCTGACCCCCACCGTTCCAAAATCGTTGGCGAGGCTGTCCCGGGCCTTTTTGAAGACGGCCGCGTAGGACAGCCCGCCGTCCGCCGCCTCCGGGGACACGGTCACCACTACAGCCGCGGTTTTGGGCGGCTGCAGCTTCCGCGGCCTCTTTGTGGAGGCCGTTGCCACCGGTGGCGAAGGCTGGGCTTGGGCTGCTTTTTTGGCAGCCTTTTTGGCCCGCCTTCGGGACTTCTTGGAGCCCCTCGCCTCCTGCCAACCCTCGTTGGAGGGGGCAGGTGCGGAGGGGCCCGGCAGGGGTGTCGGAGTGGGGAGCGGAGGGAATGCCACTCCGCTCCTCGGCGCTGTTCTAGGCCCCGTCTTGGCCGGCGCCTGGGGATGCGCCCTGGCCGGCGCCTTAGCCGGTGCCTTGGCCGGCGCCTGGGCCGGTGCCTTGGCCCCCCTCCTCGGCTTTTGTGGAGCCGATGGAGTAGGGGCAGACGCCGCCGCCGCGTAAGAAACGCGGCCTCCCACAACGGGGAGCGCGGTCGGAGCGGCGGCCTTAGGCCGCTGTGCCGACGCGAGCGGGGGGCGCATAATCGGCGCAGGAGGCAATCTCGCCTCCAGGCCAGCCAGGCGTCCGTCCAGCATATTCCCAACTGCGATGAGGATTTCTCGCAGTTGGGAGTCAAATGCCCCTGAGTTGGTGGTAGGGGCAGGCTGGGACGCGGACGGGGCTTCCCGCTCGGGGAGGTTCGCCTGGAAGCGGGCGAACTGAGCGCTCAGCTCGTTCACCCGCTCCGTCAGCTTCTCGTTGGCCACCTGCAGGCGAGAGACGTCGCCCGCTAGGCCCTCCACGACCTCCGACAAAGCGGAGGAGGAGTCCTTAAGGGCCCTCACAAACGAGCCCTTAAGGTTCACGGATTTGGTGGCCACCTTGTTGATGACGGCCACCGCCGCTTTCGCCCTCTCCTGCACGGACACGGGAGCCTGGGGGGCATTTCCCCCCACCGGCTCCCGAACCTTGAGCAGGAGATCCGCGATCTCCTCCTCCGCTACGGCCTCGCCGTCCACCCGTACGTTCCTGTACGACTCCGCGTTGGAGAACGCGGAGCCTGACGGGATCGCGACCGAGGCCGGTTTGCGCGCCCTCCCTCGGCGGCTGCTTGCCACCTTTGGTGGCATCATTTCGCCGGACGTGTCGGTTTCCACGTCCCCTGAGCGTCCGCGTTTCCGGCTGTCGCTCCGCTCCGCTTCCATGGCCTCCGCGCCATCCGATGAAGCGGCGGATCCGGAACGCAGCCGATCCGATGCTCTTCGGCTCCCAGAGACCAGCGTCAGACTGACTTCTGGGAGCCCCACCGAGATAGGCGTTCCCGACGCTATCTCACCCTCCGTGGATGAACCATCCACTCCACTGTTCCTCTTCTCTTGCATTTCAGAGTCCGTTTTGCTTGCCTGTTTCTGTTTGTTTTGTGTTGGTTGCCGTTTCTTTATATTTTTGTCAGAATTCATATTCATAAATAATCCCACGAGTGGGGGAGAACTAAAAGGTCCACCCGGGCAGAGATCCCCCATTACCCGGGCAAGCGTAAGTTTTTAACCCAACCGAGGGGTCCGCAGGTACCTCGGCTTGGAGTGCGCTCGCGACTGAACTTCCCATCAGCCATGCATCCCCTGGCCACGCACCAGAACACGGGATTCGGGGAATTTTTTAGAGAGGTTATCTTCCTCGCGGTCCGGGCGGTTAAGCCAAGACCCTCGCCCCCGATCAGAGCCGCGAGACTTAACCACAGCGCTCTTCTCGGGATTGCGATATGCCGACGGTTGACAGGGAGACTACGTCCCCCTGCCTGCTCGGTGGTAGTGTGAGTACACGCCGAGCCCGTCCTCCTTTCTCCACCGCTATCAGCGGAGAAAACTGTGGCCCCTACAGTGCCCCGCCATCAGGTTTTTTACCGAGGTTTCCTCCTCCATGCTCCGAAGAGCGAAGAGCCAGCAGGGCAACCGGCAGACACGCCCACCCTGCTGGACCAGGCCTTGCCCGAGAGCCGATGAACGGCTACCTCTTCTGCTAGAATATTGGCCGCTGGCGATAATCCTCTCCTCCAAGAGGACAAGGAGGAAACAGTACCATCGCCAGCGTTTCCAGGGTGCACCACGGGGAGGTTTTCTAGCCAGCACCCCAAACCCTACTCTAACCCATTTGGCTAGCGTGATATAGTAAACCAGAACCTCCTTTCTAAAGAAAGGCCTCTGTCCAGCAGTGGACTGTTATGTGCTGTTGATGACGATGATGAACCTAAAAGTAAAAATCATATCTCAGAAATGTAGAACATAATGAACATAATAGTGCGTTTCAATAGTACGATAGAATTTAATAATAGCATTTTGATTAAGGAGATCATAAAATAGCATTTTGTAGTGTTCCTACGATACCAAGGCTTTTCATAGATCCAATAAAGGAATCTGTAGTGTCTGCAATAGCATGTGTATTGTTCCATGCCGTATTCCTCATAGTCTGAAAAATTCAATCATATATTTTCAATATTATATTCCTTTGATATTTATTTGAATATTTCAAAGTGATAATAAAATAAATACGTTTAGAGACAGGTGAGAATAGAAAATTTTTGTAAGTCACACTGAGTCGTTTTATTTTATATGAATCCGTAAGTGGAATGTCCTTTCAAATACATGGAAATTGAAATAAAACAATGAACATTTGTCGCTAATCTTATGATAGTCACAGACTTTGAAGATTTTGTCTATTTCTTAGTTTTTTTCCATAGCATTATACGCTTATATACATTTTTACATTCATTGGGGTTATTTCTTAATTCTTATTCTTTCTTGTATCGCTTGTCACATGTGTTCAAAAGTTTATGATGATCGGATAAACGGTATGACAGCGCATAAAATACGAACAAACAAATATTGATCCAAAAAGATATTTTATAAGCAGTTTTTAATAAAACACAGCTTCGTATTTAATTCGTTGTTAAAAAAACAATGGAAAATACACAAAAGTAAAAAATACAATAAATAAAACAAACAAAATCATTGTACTTTTTTTACAAAAGTGCAGATATAGTTTAGCATATTTCACTTATTCTACATCTTTTTTATTTTCAAAAACAAAACATTATAACCTTCAATAGGCCTTATAACCTTGAAGCCTGGGAAGGATAGTTTTTATAATATTTTTGAGCATCAAAATGTCAATGATTTTTTTATATTTAGCTATGACATACTACAGTTTAATTATTGTTCTTCTGAAGAGAAATCTATCACAAAAGAACTGATTTTTTGAATGGTATAAAGTTAATGTACTGTACTATAATTATAATACGATTATATATTATAATTACAGTACAAATAAGATTCTAGCACTATTATAAAAGTCACAGTTCGAATAATAATTCTTCAGTTCTTAAAGCCTACTAATATTATAGATGCGAATATGTCTGTCTGTCTGTTACGTTTTCACGGCTAAACTGCTGAACTAATTTTAATAAAATTTGGCATGGAGATACTTTTATTCTTGAGGAAGAACATAAGTTACTTTTTATCGCGATAACCGACATACAGGGCGGAGCAACAGACCAAAAGCTAACACCTTATACACACAGTAGGTTTTAACTTAAACATTATTTTAAAACGTATGAAGTGTTATTTAAACGGTTGCAGAACTTAAATGTATTTAATGCATCTAAAGTTGGAACGTTTCAAAATAGGTTAAAAAACTTCAGCTTTGACCGACAAATTATGCACCGCATATAGGAACGTGATTTTTAAATTTAGTTCTACCATAAGTGAGTTTTAAAACGTAAACGAAAATCTAACCTAGATTTGCAGCTCTACGTTAAATGAAGTGGAAATAAGAGGATATTTTTATTTATAAGCGTGTGTGTAAGAAGAATAGAATATAATTACGTGGATGATTCACTTTTATAGCTTTGTGTAATCCATAACACATCTTGCATCAAAAGCGATTGTGGGATCTCAAAATTCACATACCACAAAATATGAGCTCTTACGATACGGGGTCGATGTATGTTTACGGGTATTAACGAAGCTCCCTAATTTGTACTTAAATTATCATTATTAGCAGCTTTTAATAGTTCCCTGTTGGGCATAGACCTCTCCACAGAAAGAAGGTTTTGGTCTATTATACCACGCTGGCCAGACTGGTTGGTACCAGTTTTGTATCAAGTTTTCTTTGTCTTTGCTGTTGTCCTGCGTAGTTTGCCCCCTTAGTCGGCTCTTACGAAACCCCCCGGAATGAATAGTGGTGATGACATTTCAAATTCTGAATCTGCCACTACACGTATAAACTTATGTATAACTTGCAATTCGTACTGTACCTGTAATATTATTATTCTACTTATTCCTATATTTCAATTTTCGTATCAGTGTCTTTAATACCATTATGGGTATCATTAATCTGAGACATGGAGAAAGGTTTTCATTAAATCATCAGAACTGAACCTGCAACACATTCAGTAAGTCGATGATTACCTGCTTTACTTCAAACTCTTTAGTTTTATAATATTTGTACCGATAAAATTATCTGTCTAGTCTACTTTTTCTCCTCTCTTAGTAAGTCTCTCCACTTTCGAGGCCACTTATTTCTAGGTTTATAGCCACCTTTTACGGTCATGTCCAAAAACAGTATGAATCATAATTTTCCCATGAGCTAGATAAGGCTTTAAATATTCAGGAGATATTTTGTTGTGAACATTTTTACTTTATCACAATTTACTCTTCGTTATAGAATGTGATACTTTAGTACAGTTCTGTATAAACTTTGAATTAAGTTTTTAAACGTTTTTTAATGCACTATTACGATAAGATAAAAACCGTGTGCGAATAAATACACTAACGAGATAAAAACATAATAGAAGTCAAATAATGGCGAGGGCAGTTTATTCTTTAAGATTTTATAAAAATATGAAATCCTTAAAAAGAAATTACCACACGATATCAAAGTGAGCAAGCTCTTAAATCTTACAATTTAAACAAACGAATAATAAGAGTGGTAACAAATACGAAAAAAATGACGGCCGACGGCAATTGAGGCATAGTGGGACTTCTTCTATACTAATATTGTAAAGAGGTAAAGTTTGTATGTTCGGGGTAATCTCCGATACTACTGATCTGATTTTGAAAATTCATTCACTGTTAGAAAGGTATATTACCTGAGAGTGCTATAGGCTACTATTTTGGTAAATATATATATTTATAAACTAAATGTAATTAAAGTTGTTGTAAAAAGTTTATAATATGGCGTGCGCTGCCTGAATGTCTTGAAATAAAGGAAATATAATCTAGGACAAAAATATTGCTACACCATACACCATAATATACCTAAGTTTAGTATCTGAGCCAAAAAAATGCTTTTTTTTATATGAAAAGTACAATAAATTTTACAAGATTAAGTATATATTATACGTTTCATGAATACTTTACAAATTCTTATAAAATCAAAAAGCTAAATCAAAATGGCAATTTCATAAAGATAAAGTTTACTTCTGTTTATTGATGGAATTGGTCAATGGGATTGAATGAGCTTTGGGGCGGTATGCTATAAGGTTCTTGTGTCAACTAGGTTGAATTGCGTTTAGGCGATTCTGGCAAACTTATTATAGATTTTAAACTCATTTAGGACCCATAATATTTTGTGGCCGTGATGCTTCCCTGTTTAAAAAGGTGTATGCCTATTTTTACTTCATTTTGTCTCCCGCTTCATTATGGTGGGACGTTAATTTATTATATTTCCATCTCCTACAATTTTCTTCTGATAAAATTCGTTGCGGGCTCCAAGACAGTTCAATTTTTTCCTGGGACTTGAGGAGTATCATTAGTCGGTGTGCTCGTGGGTCCCTGCTGTCGATCCTGGTGTACCGGAGTTACAGTGGTTTTTATGTGGGAGGGATCATGGAGTTGGTCAGAATATAATGCGAAATAAAAACAATAAGCCGGTGAAATTATTGCACTATATAAACGGCTGTTCATTTTAAAACCTTAGAGAATATTAGTGCAGAATTTTTACACACCCAAAGTACCAGCCTTACTAAAATGTGTTGAACAGTTTAAAAGTTACACCATCAAATATTGCTCTTGTGTGAAGCCGGGGCGGATGACTAGTAATATATACACAGAGTGTCCCTACCCTCTGCTTGTGACATCGTCAAAAAGGTAAGGGATCACTTTATTCGTATTCTTTTAGATAGTACAGCCATTTTCACGGACTCAAAAAATAAAATTATATAATTATACGTTTGTCACTAACTCCTAACGAAAGACAGCTTCAGCAAACACCACGCAATCTTACAACACATTGAAGATCGCCACAGCTGACGCGGGTATAATACCGCTCATCAAAGGGCCAGAATAAATCGAAGATGATAGACCCTGACACAATTGTTTCCTCACTGGATGGCAATAATCATTCATTCGTCAACAACCAATTACACGATAAATACTGGACAGAATTGAGGTTACGCAGAGCAGTTAAGGAGCTCTCTCTCGCACAGAAACTCTCTCTTAAGCCACTAAAACTTCCACAACCATAATTGTGGAGTGTGATCGCAGGTCATGATCCCAATAACAAATATCGATAAGAGATATTTTTTTGTACATATATTTATAGGTTTATTGAAGATAAATTTGTTTCAAATAAACGCTCACATACGCGCCCACGTCTACAGGAATGTATAGAATAATGAACTACAATATCTCCTTAAAGGTTCTATTCCGTGCTCCAAACTCATCTTATATTCGAAAGTGGGAGACGGAAATAGCAAATTAGATTTTGTTCGGATAAAAGAAACACATCTTACATAGGCCAAAGTTTCGTTTTATTTAGAAAAGTAGTTTATACAATTTTACTAATTTACAAGTTGCAACTTTTATATAACTTGATCGTTACATATTCTATCTAACTTTTCTCACTCCACAAACATAAGAGTCCTTTCTGCTATCTTCTAAATTAGTTCACAAAGTTGAAAGCCTTACAGTTCTTACTATTAATTAGTACAATTTTCTTAACAATTTTCACTCACATAGTAATTATAGCGGTTTATATTTACAAAAAACACTTTAATCTATGTATCACAGAAAAAATAATTATTTATCTAGCATAATAATAGTATTTATTACAAGAGGAATAATTATCGACGTAAACCACCCTACACACAGACGTTTTAGCGTGTTCCAAAAGTTAAAATCGCAAGTGTGTGAGCAGTTTTATATTTACCTAATAAAATAATGCTCGATATTTTTTGTATCTTTGATTTTAATTTTAGTTTTACAAAATAAAAAGTAATAACAAGGACGTTAATCTTGTAAAGTAATAAACACAATATAAAAATTGTACAAAAAATATTGAGCAGCATTTTCAAATTACAAGACGGAGGAGATGATTTCTAAGGCGACTATATTTCAATAAATGTAAAAAAAAATGTATTCTAGGCCTTTCGGTATCAAACTAATTTAAGTAATATATTTTTTGATAAACTAAATTTTAGGTAGCTTTTTTGAATCGTAATATTTTTACTGTATGTTTGAAAAATGATAATTTGATGTAATTATTTTATACTGTATGTATAAGTACGAAATACGGACAGTCACAGATTAGGCACGAATTTTGAACAAACTTGAAGCTATATTTTTATTCTGAAAAATTAGATATTAAATTATTAGGTAAAAGTTTTTCCTTTAACAATATAACGATTCAAAAATTGAGTTTGAAAAAAAATCGGCGTGTGGTGTAGGTTAGTCTAATCAGTCTTAAATTGAAAATTTTAAATGAATTTCAATTTCCTATAGATTATTGAGCATGTCGTGATAAGCTGTTAAAATGTGTTATATTATTATTTTTTATAATTCACATAACTTACTTTATGATAAAACTGAACTTATTTATGATAAAGTAGAAAAATTAATAGAAATTATTTTTATTTTTTTCTTCTTTTTCAAATTTAATTAATATTTACAAAAATGTTAAAGTAAAACTTTTTTTCTTATTGCATTCTGAAAAATAAATGGGAGTACTACTGTTTAAAATGTATAAAGTGTAAAGATATGTTTTCAGATATCATGAGAATGGCACATTTCATTAAGAAATTAAAGCTTATCATATTACATCTACTAAATATTACTTTTTTGAAAATGTAGTTAAAGTGTATATCTATGTATTTCTGATATGTAATCCCTAGAAATAAAATTTAAAATAAAAATTAAATATTTTTTTAATTCTTAATATTCAATCATTTTATTAAATATACAATGAATTAAATAAAACATATTTATATAATTTTTTGTTTAATAAAATTGACTTGGACTCTTATCTACAAAGAACGAAAATATCTAAAGTTAATAGTTTTACGACAAATTTAACACGCGCTATCTGGTAGTGTAAGCATGTCAATTGTTTTATTTTATAATTTAAAATTATGACCTTTAAGCGATCTCCGATCACTTTATTAAAAGTGCTCACTTAGAGAGTGAGCACTTTTAGAAATTGAGATTATTTTTCTGTGACTATGGATAAATATAGAATATGGAGAAATATCGAAGCTTATTTGTATAGGCAAAGAAACCGCTTGATGGTTAACTTAAGTGATAAGCGGTAGTTTGTTATTTTTTAAAAGGTCGGATGCCTAAGGAAGCCTATGCACAGAAGTATCTATAAGTTGTGGACCTTATGATGATGGATTTCCAAGAATTTGCTTCTGATAGCTTTAACCCTAAATTCAGCAGTATATGGTATAATTACATCCCTTCTAGTACCTTCAATGTTTGAAAGCAACAATGTAGAGATTTTCAAGACAAGTGTTAATCCCGGAATGTTGTTAAAATATTCTTATCTTTTTTTATTGAATGAACTACGTGGCTCATCAAACTGCATCAAACCAGAAACTTAGACTTAATTGGTATATTAATTTAAAACATTCAAATATATTTAATTTATTAATATAATACACTTTAATACAATCGTAATAAGACCAGTCTCAGTCGGGTTTTATGAAATTGACGAGAATTTACAAAATTTCATTAATTTGACGAAATTTACAAAGTTAATTTATTCTGAAATTACACTCTTTATTTAACCAAAAAAAATGGTTATCTTTAAAACTAAAAAAAATGTGCTAAGATTATATTTGTATTTAACCTGTAAATACCAATATCTTAAATAGGAAATTAAAAAGGAGTGTTATATCAGAATTGTTTATTAAATAAACCATCTATTAGTTAAGAAACACGAAATGTTTACACTAAATTATGAAACACTTCTAACCAATTCTTCATCACTAAATTCGGTTGTGACAAAAAGCTTAGGGTAAACTATTTTACCATCTATATCCTATTTCTTGAACTCTAATATTCTAGTTATATCCCAAGGATATCTGAATGTTCACAAAAAATCCACAAACATTTCCGCCAAACATATTTTTTTATAGTATACATATCTAATAAAACGGCAGATAATGTTCATAAAATCTTTGTGATAATTTACAAAAATTTATTTCATTACATATTTTTAATTTGACCGTTGAAATTTTGAGAAAAATATCTCTTAATTAAAATAAGACTAATAGTATGAGTACACAAATCATCGCATAGTAAAATTCTTCAAAAGTATTTTTTTTACAGAAAACTGTTTAATATTTAACTTACACGTGAGTCGCTAATGGGGTTTGGTGACCATTACCTGAAATAAGAAACAAACGTTTAATAAAATCATCGGTTTATAAAACTAGTGTTATCTGTCGGTTAGCCATGTTTCAGCTCAAATAAACCGGCTCGACCGGAGAACGGCCACGCAGAAATCAGTCTTAGCATTTTAATCGTTGCTTTTCACCAAGATTACGGAGCCCAAACACCTCTCCTTAACTTTGGAGAAGGAGGGGGAGGGGTTCAAAGGGTGGCAATCCACATGTGACTCTTTAGTTGCTAGTGGCCATGGTCGGTGGTAGTCACTTATGTCACCATCAGGTGAACCGTCTGCACGTTTACCCTCCTATACCATCAAAATACCTTACTCAAACTTGACAATGAGGACCGCACGTTCTGTAGAATAGTAATATGAAATAATAACTAGTGACATCAGAAGATGGTATCGTTAGTTCATGTTAAAAATTCAGTCAAAAATTTAAAAATCAAAGTAAACTCGAAAATATGAGCAAATATTTTGAAGTCAATCATATCATAACACTCAATCTTAAAAGGAAAGAAAGCTATGTTTTTAACTACACAAGAAGTCATTTTATTGTTTAGTAAAATGGATTATCCATTCGTTACTATTTCAAATTATTGTTTTCTCGAACTTTAGTTAAAATAGCACATGTCTTTTGAAACAAAAAGCTTTTTCATTCATATACATTACACAGCTTTGAAAACAGTTTTCAATACAGTAAGGGTTTAAATTATTTCAAGATTTAGTTGACGTTGCCCGATGATATATACCGTATTTAATTTCCGGTGTTGAAATTGTCACAGTACACGTGAGTAATAGATGTTTTAAACCGACATTTGGTCAACTATTCATAGAAACATGTTTTTATTTATATTTAAACTGAGAGTATCGTTGAAAATTCTTATGCAAAGTTTCTTACAAATCTGTCTTATAAACGATGTAATATAAATCTCCTTCATTAATTTTATGCCTGACAAAAAGGCGAACTGATATGCCTCAACTAAAGATACATTTGTAAAGCAAATTGGAGGTCGATAGCAAATTAATTTTTAACATCAATTGTTTCTCTTGTATGGTTTACCAACGTTAAGTCGGGATTAATTACATTAATAAAAGTAGTAGTAGCTTTAGTATGTTAGTTATAACATAGGTATTTTACTCACCTTTTTTGGTTACGGTCGCGTTACTGATAGTTCTGTTTGATGGTGCTAGTATATAATGGGCGCTTGGTGACTGTGGTGTCACTGATGATGTGGCTACTGCAATACCAATCTTTAAAAAAAAACATTAATTCATTCTAAATACCATTCACGCTGATATAGAAATAAATAGAATATAGACACATACATAACAGAGAATATTATAAACTTGATGACGTAACAAGCGTCGTCCTTTTAAAATGTTGTGTGAAAATTCCCTTGGAGAAAAACCATACTTATTATCCGCGTATTTTTAACATATATTCTTGCTTTTTTTTCAATTTCATTGACTCGAAACCTTAACCTTGGGATTTTAAATTTCAGCAAAATATTTCATTCCAAAACATTTAGAGAATGACCTCGGAACCTACTAATGAGCGGCATTTTTAAAGAGTCTTTTAACTTTCGAGACTGTCTGTTGATCATTAAGAATGCTTTTACCGTAACTTCTAAAGTAAAATAACAGTCTTTAGTACAAATATATCAAAAGGTCTTGTAGTGAATACAAAAGTAAAGTATAAAGTGATGTACATGCAAGTATAATTGGACAAGTAGACAAAGTACAAGAATAGATACACACCGGTGGTTGCGTGCTATCAGTAGACATGGTAGACGTCGTGATAGGGCTTGTCGCACATTGTGGTGACGCAAGACTAGTTGGCGACGTTATTGAGTGCGACGAGTTACCTGGTTAGGAAAATGTTACTTTGAATTCTATTCATTCCACTTAAGGAATACATTTCAATAATGTATTAATTAGAGTTAATATTAAGAGGAAAGTAAAATAAGCCAGTTAATTATGAGATTTTATTTATTTTTAATTGGTTTAATTATAAATGCTCATAAACGTTGGCTGAATTGTATTGTCGTTATTTTATTTAATTATCGTTATTTTTTTTCTACCAAAGAACTTTCTAGAGTTTCGACTAAAAAAAGTTAAAACTTACAAGTTTGCATATGTAATAATAATATTCTATAATAATAATAATATTGACCAGTTCGTATTTTCAGTATTCATGGACTAACTCGACCTGTACGCTTGATGAGTCCAGGCTGGTCGATCCACTTTTTATTCTACATATTTTTGTACTTGTATTTTCACTAATTTGTAAAATCTTAAAGAAAAATTCAATAGTGTTTACCATTACACAATTTACCATTTTTTTTTTTGGAAATAAACACATTTACTATTTAAATATATATACATCCTTTTTATCACAATTTCAATTCGTTTAGTTGAATCGGCAGCTATAGTATCAGGGTGACCAAAGTAAGAAGTCTTTTTCAAATCTAACTTCGAATTCTACCAAAAGGTATGACTAACTCACGAAACAAATCGCTTCATAGAAAATGGATTAAAAAGGAAAGTAAAAAAGTGTGTGATCTATGGACCACGGAGGCTTAGATACACAAACTAAAATTTAAAAGTTTCATCTCTCTCTCTATTATCTGGAACATAACAAGTCCCAAGAGTTTGGAGCAGATAGACTGACTTAATTTTAGAATCAATAATAGTTGTGGATCCTAGACAAACTTCGCTGAAGAACAATGACCCGGGCTTGTTATGATTGAATTAATTACAATATTGTTTGTCGAAGCATATCTAAGAGGAATCTTAACATCGGCTCAAGTAGTTTAAGACTCAATTCTATTGTAAAATCTATTAATTACAAATAATGACAAGATTTAGTACCGTAATAAGCCTAAAATATATATTAAAATACATCTATTTTAGCTACTTCAGTCTATTAAGTTACCTTTTATTATTAAATCATGTTACCTCCCTACCTCAGTAAGTAATAAAACATTAAAGTCCTGCTTGCAGAATACTTAGAATGAGTTAGGCTCTTTAGCAAACTTTATTTGTTTTTTTTTTTTTACTTTTTAGCAACTTTATTTGGCTCTTTATCAACTTTATTTGATTTTTTTTGAGGCTTTGATTTTTTATCACAAATCATTTTAAAGGGTTAATTTTTATTTATTTTGGAGTGCTAAACTATAAAACTAAGGATTCATTAAATTAAATAGGACACTTTCTTTCTTGGGTCAAAAATTTATCATTTAATAGAATAATAATAAATTACCTGAAGGTATCACAACCGAACTCCTGACCGATGAATATGGCGGCGGTGCAGGTGTAGATGCAGGCTTCGCAGTGTTCACTGTATTCGCGAACCCAAGTCCTCCCCCAGTGCGTAGGTGAGGGTTGCCGTAAGTTGCCGCATAGCGCACATCCACGCCATGGATAAGCCCTCCGTTGGGGACTCGGTTTACTGCTGCAATAACTTAGATATTGATTTTTCGGTTGAAATTTACCAGTTTGTTAAAGAAAAGAAAGTGGATGATTAGATAGCCAATATTTATTAATTTGAAGTTTTGGGTTTTAATGTGAAAGGCATATACTCGTATTGATAAATAACGTTAATGATTTAATGTACAGGTAGATACAGTAAAGTATGGTAATTTTAGGTTTTTATATTAAGCCCTGTCAATAAATGTTTAAACTAGGAGCGACTCCAATGTATTTCATGAATGGATAGTATTCCAAGTGATTACTTGCTCGCTATTTGTTATAGGATCTAAAACAAATAGCGAGGATAAAACCTAGATGATCATTAAAAAGATTAAGAACTATCGAAAAGCCATTCACGTAATCGCAACTACAATTCTAAAGAAAAATATTTTCCAATATCGCAAACGCCACGAATACACTCGATTTCCTATACAAAATCTTTCATATTGAAACACTGAGGCTAAATTTTATTGAATATCGCACGAAGGAAATATTTTTCAAAGATTTTCCTTTAAACGCATGTAAAGGAAGGTAACGTAGTCACAAAGCACCAGCTATCGTTTCTTTGTACAAGACACGCTTTGTTTAGAACTCACGTGAAAATATTGTAATTCGTTCGGAAACTCTAAATAATATTTTGTATGCAACCTTTGTTCGTAATCCTGTTTATAAAAACTTTAAGCTGAAACTATTGTACATTTTCTTTGTTCGAAGTTGTCAAGTACATGGCCCGCGTAATGGTTATTGTCTCTACCTAAGTACTTGGAATAGAAATACTGTATAATGCTTTGCTAACTTATTCCAGTATAAAGCTCTAACGCAACTATTCTTGAGAAAAAAGAGAATACTTCGAACTAAATAATGTTTAACCACAATCTTCGGTGCATTGGAATCTAGTAAAGCGGCATTTATTTTACAATACCTCTTTTAACATACCTAAAACGAACAAATAAAATATGACAGTGCCATTTATATCGCCCGAGCAGCTAGTGACCGAATTTAGATGGTTTCTTTCCATTGTAAATAATATCCCAAAAAGTGATTTAGGAGTGCGTGTTGCGAATAAAATACTACACGCAGAAAATAACTATATACACTGAATACGATTCATTGTAAGTGAATACTAATATAGAATTGTACGCAGTGAAAACAAAAGTAGTACTAAAATTTGATAAATTCATTAAAGTCACTATAGAGTACAAGAAAGTTTGCGGCAAGAGCTCTAAAATTAATTATCTAGGACCATGATCCATTCTTTGGTAAGAGATTGTTTCATTTCAATAACTTTCTGAAGGTTTTTTTCATAAAGGATTAATTTTAAATTAAATTTAATAGACAATTATAATATTTTACAATTCTAATCCTTTACACACAGAACTTCCTTACGTAGCTTGAATTCGTATTTTAAATAGCTTTAGCTGATTTCAACTGTGGAACGGTTTTTGTGAGTTTGAGAATTTTTCAAGTTCATTATATAGCATTCAAATATTGACCCTTGTTACCTAAATCAACGCATATTATGGAATACTTATGTGTCAAAAGTGATAGATGAGTTTTATACACCCATAAGGTTTTTTATATAAATACACTGACTTGTAAAGTCTCGAATAAATTTGACACAATTAAGGGGCAACTGAATTGTTGTTTACTAATAGTGGCAGTTTTAGTAGTAATATGATTAATGTTCCACTCACCATCGGGGGTAGGCAACCCTAAATTGTTCAGTGCGTTGCTACTGTCTAGCCGCTTCTTGCGTTGCAGTGAGTTATTCTGTGAGCCTCCATTGCCAAGATTAAATTGTACGGTTGATGGCGTGTCCACACTTCTGGGAAGGCTGCCGTTTATTGACCTTTCGTGGAAATTTTTAATAATAACTAATAATATTCACACAACGCCGTTTAGTCGCAAGCTAAACAGAGCTTGTACTATGGGTACTAGACAACTAATGTACACACATATAATATACTTTTTTGTTAATCAAATCAAACATTAAATGTTATTGCACACAAATGTTTGACTTAAATGGGAATCGAACCCGCGACCTTTAGCATAGCAGTATGATACAAAAACCACTACATCATCCGGCTGTCTAAAAATAATAAAATGTCTTTTAAATAATTACACCTAATTTACCTTTGAATTAATCAAAGCTTTCCAGACGAAGCAATGAATAGTTAAATTATGAATGCTTAATCAATCAAATCGTTTCCTAGTCGATTACATGATTAGAAAATACAAATTGCGAACCTAATCAGTATTTTAGTATTGGTATTATGTAAATTTAAAATAGTTTGTGTTCTTCTTTGGGTAAAAAATTACCTAGTTTACTGATTTATTTTCAATTAATAGTGTATTTTGCATATGTACATGATTTAATATAGCTTAAACCAAATTAAAATAAATTCAAGCTCAATTTTTCAATTGGTACTCACCTATTAGGAGTTAATTTATCACTACTCATAGTTGGTGATTGCACTCTGAGTGAGCCAGGGGTGTAGTCGTGACCGTAATGTACATAAGTTTGATATCCATTGCTAAATCCGTTGTTAACCTAAGCAAAGAAATCAAAATTTAATTAGAATATTTGCACTAACATTTTCTAAACTTCGTTAATAACGATGACTTAATAACTTAACAATTATGTCAACCATTCCTGTCTCTTCAGAAACAACTATTTAATTTATGTCTACTTTTTTATTACTTTAAGTTATTGTGATCATAAATCATCATTAAATTATACATACTATCATAATCATTTTTGTTATTTCATTTAGTGTACATGATTATGTTTAAAACCGTTCTTTCAAATAAATCAGTTCATTCAAATATTGTAACATCGTTTTAGTAATTAAAACGAGGCAAATTTAGGTCACAACAAAAATATCGTTCCGTTTCATTTAGCTTCCACTTACTTATACAGAAATGTACAAGGAAAACGACAAAAACACACTACAAGTAGTATATACAGATATAGGCAGTTACAATCCTGTATCCCAAGATATGGGATAGAATATTGATAGACATTTCAAATTCCATTACCTTATAACAATCAGCATACGCGGGATCCGAGTAGTCGTTGCTGTATCTATACGGTTGATATGTACTAGTCTGGTTTATTGACGAGAGTGGTACTGTGCCCGCAAGCGGTATACCACTTCCAAGTTTAGCATTGGAGCATAACGTACTGTCTGATCCTGTGTTTGAATAATCCTGAAAAGGAAGCCTATGATATAATACTGGTATTTGTAAATATGATTATCTCTCTATGTAATTGGTGTAAAGTGGAATTTAATACGATACATTTCGTTATGACATACTAATAAATCAGAAATTGATACTGTGTTCAGTATTTGATTTAAATATTTTAAAAGTACAAATACTAGAATACCTTAGATTACCTTACAAGATGACTATGTCAGAGTCAGAGCATTAAATGATAAAAAAATACTTAACTATTAATTAATACAAATGTAAGTTTATTTGCTTATTTACTTGTTACGATCTCACGCTTTAAATACTAAACCCTTCATCATACACTTTATTAGAGGTAGAGAAGAGGGAATAGGGTTAAATTAATAACAGAGTACTATGCCCAAGGTATACAAGAAGAATGACTTCAAAATAACTTTGCTGTGAACTTAGCTAACGTGAATTTATTATAAAATAATCTTTGTAGTGTTGCTCTATTAGTTTTTCCTTAACTATAACTTAAAAATCAATACTTACAATTTCACAACTGCCATTTGCTTGTCTAAGTTCCAATTTCAAATCGCTTATATTTGAATTTCTATCATTTTCCTTATATAACTCTTCTGCAGTAACCGTCACGTCCGGTTTCTCCACGACCTGAGATTGTTTGTTCTTCCTCTGTTTTCTTTGGCAAAGTATCACTAGCATGATCACTGCTGCTACCATTATAGTACCAGATGTCACTCCAAAAAGGATCAGTAGAAGCGGAAATGATTCTAAAAGAAAAAGTTATATTTGATGCCTTTTCAATAAAACCAATCTTAAAATTGATCCAGTCCGAAATCATTTAAAATATATAGTAATACTGTGAAGACACTGCGACAGATTGAATATACTTATGTAAAGGTTATAAAGTCAAAATGGCGATACATTTACGATAATGCTTGGTCGTTGTGACTGTAATAGCGGTTCAGTCAGTCATGAGAATAATAGTGACGTCCTTTGCAAGATGGACGCGAGGAAAATATTTCCTAAAGAGAATTTAGTTCGACATTTTTGCGAAAAAAAATAGAGGTTCTGACCGTTAGTGAGCATATAGATCAGTAATGGAAGGCAAGAATTGTACTGTTAGGTGCTATTTTTTAACGACGTTACATTTTAAATTTACGATATTGATGCTATACGATAAACTCATTAAATTAATGTTTAATTTTTCCCTTCCCAGACTAAAAACAGCTTGCGGGAGACTGCATAAACTTTTGAACACTTCAGAAAACCCATGTACGTAAAAGTTGTTCATGACAACTCTCAAGAAGATGCTCTGATGATGTTTTTTTTTACTTTTAAGGCAAGTTATGGAAAAGTTCTAATAGGTGTAAATAGGAATAGTGCGATCCTAACTCAAATATCTGGTGTTGGATATCAATGGAAAATCAATAAGTACCTAAATTAATATACTGACACTGCTGGGCAAAGTTTAAAGTGTATGTTTATATCACATGTATAAAAAGTCTGGTCCTAAATCTACGCAAATATTGCAGGTAAGTAAGTAAAGAACAATCATATTCATTTCTTCAAACTTCCATTAATGTATCTACATTTTGAGTTTAAATGTTTTGCAAATACGTATAAATCGAAGATTATCCCGTGTTTGCATTTTCTTGAAACGGAAACAGTCATAAACTCAAAAGTCGTAAAGAAGCTGTCGTAAAATACTTAATAAAAACAATGGAAGTAATGACGATTCCCATCATGTTTAAAGACTAAGCAAAAATATTTTTTTTACTTGCTCTGTTTATAGCATTGAGCGTACTCAAAATCGGCGTATAATGGCTGTTTTTGCAGACGCTGTTATTGTAATATAAATATTACAAAAATATTTAATGTATTGTTATATATACCCACTAAACACTCTCAAATCATCATAATATATGAAACATAAGCACTTACTGTTCGGCCTCAGGACAATCTCTATGGTATCGCTTCCGTAATCATTAGAGACATTGCATTTATAGACTCCGAAATGCTTTGATTGGCTCTCCCGGATGATTAACGTCGAGTTCACCACCCCTCCTGGTTGAAGCTCCTCCAGGAATGCGTAATCCTGGAGAAACGGCTTGTTTAATTTAGATGCTTTAGATGTGTGAGGGAATGATTGGAATGTAAAGCTGGTTTCGATTTCTTAGAAGGACGATTTGTTTGAATTTCTACTTTAAGAAGAAATGGAATTGTTTTCAAAGCCAATTGCTTTATCAATGTTAAGTATAGCAATAGGCGCAATTTTATTTAGCTTTTATAAAAGCGATGCTACTAACGCATGAAAGCATTCCGCATTTGTATGAAACACAATAACAGGAGCTGTCCTATTTTTGTTATATTAAGAGGTAATTTAATTGCTTTTAGAACCGTCATCGGTAGTTTTAACATACCTAAGTCACATTTTATATAACACCACATAAAATGGTGCAGGAAACATTGTAATGCTCCTTAAATTGATCATCAAACACTTTATAGTTTTGTGTCATTCGAAATTGTGTCAAATAAATTTCTGTCTTTCATTCATGTTTCTGTTTTAGTAGCAACTCGTTACATAATATTATTGTATACTAGTTGGTTTCGCGACATCGTTCGCGTGGAAACTGAAAAGCGCTGCCTTAGTGGGTTCGATTCCCGGACAGGGTATAATTATATAGCGTTTTTTTGAGATGAAAATTAGCCTAAGTTACTCCTTATATAGACCAGCTACCTGGTAGTAAAATACACACACACAGACAAAACAAAAAATATTTAAATGGTTTTTAGGTATCGGTATCGTGCAACTAACCGTGTGGCATGAAAAAAACTTATTATTTTGATATTACAAACAGACACTTAAATTTTATTAATTTGTGTAGAGTATACTCGTAGATTTGACTGTCATTTGACTTGTCGCCACGCCACACTACTACTACGCCACTGACTGTATAGGATTACATGGGACAACACTTTGTGTCTGTCTGGGTGTTCTTTGTGTCCGTTTCATGTATGTTTGGAAAGTCCCCGCGACACAGGATTTATTACTAATGCGGGACTTGTCCTTTTAAAATAAAATAAAATATTTGCTTTTACATTAATTATTGTTTTATGAAATTCCACAATAGCAGAAGAAATCGTTTTATTTTTTTCAAAACGTAAAAGCTTTACTTTGAGAGATTTTTTTTACAAAAATAACGGACACAAAGTACTCAATTGAAAAATCCATTGCAAATAGTGTTTCAGCTTTGAAAGTAGCAATGTTGAGTTGAGTCCCATTTAAACTCAAAGCCTTCGGTTGATGGCGTTTGTGTGAAGAGTTTGTAGCATATCTGAAGGTTAGGATTTCAATGAAGCTACCAAAACATTCCCTAAATGAAGCCGTACACTTGATGACATTAAAAGGATTTAAATGACCTTATCTCTAGTTTTTTACTACGAAGTTTTTTCCTAAATATGCCTGTATACAAGTGATCGTGAATGTTCGTCGTCTAGGAATGCCTAAATATACCTGATCGTGAATCGTGTCAATTTCTCTTCCATCAAAAGTCCAGACTATATTTTCAATCCTTGGTACAGAGAAAGCAGCACATTCTATATTGACAGTATCTCCTTGTGATCCAAATTGAGTTTGGTTTGATATGATTTTTGGTGGACCTGAAACGGAAGCTTTATAATACCACATTCTAAAAACTTCGTCAATACTAATAAATAAATTTTAGACTTTTTAAACTTTTATTCAAATTTATATAGTTAGTTTTAATTATATGCCATATACTAAAATAAAAGAAAATCTGATAAAATTAAAATCCTTGTTTTAATATTAATTTAAAGTATTAACTTTAAATTAATATTAAATAAAGTTCAATTTCAAGGTTCTCGTTCAAAATCTCGAAACTCCCATAGTTTACAGAAGAGTGCTTTAAATAATTAAAATTGTGTATGTTTGAAACACGCAAAAAGAAAGCCTCAATAATTATTACAATATCTTTAGAAAAAATTAAACTTAAAATCACACACACACGTCTAACATAAGCCTCTCCTTAGAAACCTCCTTTCAACTTAAAATGAAAAATTGGAAGTCTAACTCTTTGCAATCTAGCCCGATTAACTAATTGTTGTTGGTGGATGAAAAAGTTATTGTTTAGGTACTTTGCCGCAAATAGCACATTTATATTCGTTGAAGTTGTAAAAAAAAAAAGGATTTTATGTCACATATACATTAGTAATTTCAAATTTGTTCATTTATTGTAACTCTATGACTGAAGTTAGTTTTCATATTAGTGGTTACAAATTATACCCATTTTATATACAAATACAATCCAATTTCACTCTAATCATGATATATAAAACGTGTATCCAAGGCTGTGAGAATGACATACCCTACGAATATATAACCTCCTTATTCAATGAGATTGCTACATTCGTACAATTACTACCTATTTCAAAGGAATCCTTACTAAGGCATCTAGTTGAATTTGATACTATTGCCAGAGCTCTCGAGACTCCCGTAACTGCAAAGCTGAGAATAAACCGCTTAGTAATGTTTCAAGAAATTAATCAATTTCTGTTCTAATGGCATGGGTATTCGATTCATTCTCATTTGATTTCAACCTATTATGAAAACTTGCAAATAATTATACTAGAACCGATGATTTTGGTTTTAAAAGCTCGTTGGAATTTATAATTCAAATTCTGAAAAGAAAGAAAAAACAATCAGGTTTATCATGATGATAATGATCCTGACTGTCATTGTGTTTTCTTTGGCACTGAAAGGTGCCAGACAAGCCCACTACCTGCCGAATGGTAAGCGACTTATGGAAAACCTTTAAACACTCATTACATTACGGACTGTCGCAAGTGCGTTGCAAACTTTACACACCTATCCTATAGAACTTTAACAAGACTACTAATAACCAAGAGCAATGTATGTTTTAATAGTATAATAGCGTCTTTATAATAATAAACACTTTGCTGACAAAAGAGAAAGCACATGTGAAAAATAGGTTAGGTACGTCATGTGTTTTAAACATGATAAGGCTCAATTAGCAACTATTACGAAGGAATTATTAATACTTTAATAACTTTAAAGCAAATAAGTACTTGTAATACTTATATATATATAATTACTGACCAGTAAAATTATGTCCGCTAATAGTCTGGTATTAATACTGTTCGTGTTCTTTAGTTTAAGACTAAGGTTAAGTTTAATTAAAACTTATTTAAGGTGTACTAAAGAAAGTAAATTAGGCACTTAAAGTATGGTACATAACGATTGGTTTTTATTTAAATTAAATTTTAAGTTTTTATTTATCAAACTTTAATCGGAGTTTTGTTTCACCACATGTAATTATAAAAAAAAGATTTATGCGCTGCTATAGTTATCTTGAGAGTTATATTGTACAGACAAATAGAGGACCTAAATTACAGAAGGTCAATCACACTACAAAACTCTGTGGTTAGACAACAACAAGCAGAAGAAAATTTACTTAACCTACCAATGTTGCTAGTTTTAGTAGACTTGATAAGTTAGTATTGGACGACTTGGTTTTGAACAGGCAGTTATTTAGACAGCTGTCTTCTTACAAGATAAATAATCCACAGTCTCGTTTCCTTGGCTTGGAAAATGTTCGATCCCAGAAAACATCCATAGAAAGTCTTATTGTATAATTAATAACGTTATTAAAACTTTTCTGTATGTTAATAGGCTTTGATCTAATTTTCCCCGAAAATGTAAGTTCTCCACCATTACAAATAATTAATTAAAATGACTGAACATTGTAGGGTCTTTCATTAGAAATGTGTGTGCTATTTACGGTAGGACGTAGGGGCGGAATCCATTTATTCTTTATGAAAGAAAGCGTTCAGTTTTTGTGTCTACTTAGAAACGTGTAGCTTCTATAGAAATAGCCAATTAAATGTGATACATTTGTCGTAGAATAAATGAGAATAGACACCTTCTATTCACAGGTTTTTTTTTATTTTGCAAATAGGGCAGTTAGTAAGTAGTACGAATATAGAGTAGGCCATTGCCTTAAATTTAAAGAAAATATTGATATTTGGAAATAGTGTTGTTTTTAGGTTCATTACTTGATTACTTGGTATTTTAGGTATTTCTTCTTCTTTTTAATGATATGTGTGTGACGTGACTTTCTTTTAGAGGTTTCTTAAGCAAATATTTATTTTAATGTTTCTATACGTGACTTTGGCTTAGTTATTTTTATTTTAGAATGCCAATTTCAATATTGCAATCAACTGCATTGAGTATTATCTGAAATATAAACGTATATTGAAACAAAACTTTGGGTTATTGACAAATTAAATGTCAAAATTGTTCAGAAAATAAAATGTAGAAAAGAACAACGAGGTAATAACGAGGTGGCATTAACGTTATTTTCTTTTATAGTAATGTTTGTGGCATCATATTTTTAACAGGGACACCATGAATAAATTAAGACAAAACTAACAGTGAACTATATAACATGCACTCAATAAACTACGACTATATTTTAATGTGACATTACGAGTTAGGTCACGTATTTTACTTTTTAACCATTTTATTATAAAACGATGTCTATTTTCATTTAACTTTTAGCAGTTTGTTTCATAAAATGGCAACATTTAACTTAATATACAAACGGTCATCGATTGAAGTTTTAGTTCTAGTAAGACTTTATTTGAAATCCCAAGTCCTAAGTAGAAGAGATTCAGAGTTGAAATCATCATCATCATCATCATCAACAGCCTTCAATAGTCCACTGCTGGACATAGGCCTCTCCTTAGAAAGGAGGTTTTGGCCTACTATACCACGCTGGCCAGACGGGTTGGTTTAGGGATTGTATCAAGTTTTCCTTCTTTTTGCAGTGCTGGTGTCCTGCGTTGTTTTGCGCCCTTAGTCGCCTCTTACGACACTCACGGGATGAATTGGGGTAGTGACATTCCGTATTCTTAATCCGTCACTACACGGACAAGGACGGAAAGTCACATTAAAATCAATATTTTTTTTTACGTTGGAAATAATGACGTTAACATCTCAAAGCGAAACCAAGAATGGGCATTCTTCTTTGTTTTATAGTTGTTATATTATATAAATTTGGATGAACTACATCTTTTATAAAAATATCCTGATACTTGTAATATCCTAACGGTTATTGTGGTGGTGGTTACCAAAAGGTTATAATTCTTGTGGCTAATTATACTTTTATGTATTCTGACAAAAGTTTAAAAGTAACGTCTTTTTTTATTTGTTTACTCATACAGATACTTAATATATCATACACCGTTTCATAGTTTTTCGATTGGACTAAAGAAACTCATGACTGCTTGACTAAAACCTCAAAAAATAAAATACTCTAAGACATTCTATCATTTAAGAGGTCTAAACAACTAATCGGTATACTTTTTACTCTACAACAGTCTTGATAAGTGTTTGTTAATCAAGAAAATATTTGGATGAAATCTTACCAAAAAAGCGCAGTTTCACATTTGATTAATTTTATGTTATTATCATTCTAGATTAACATAACAATGATCTATCTAAAGTGTTAATGTAGGTTAAATTATGTTAATTTTTAAGGCATTATACTATCTCACTGATGTAGGTAGGAAATGTAAAAAGATTTCATTGTTTCAATGTGTTTCAAAGACACTTAGCAATTATGAATTGAAAACAATTTTGTTAATGATGAATATGATACTTAATACATAGTTATTTCATATATGTATATCTCACGTTTAAATTTACTGTTTAATTTCTTACCTTTAATAAAAACTGAAGCTTCGGCTTCTATTTCAGGATAGCCGTCCACACTAGCCTTACATAGATACCGACCAGATGTGTGGGTATCTAGTGTTAGAGTTAAGTTGGGTGTTCTGCCGACGCGCTGTGAATAAAGCATTAAGTAAATTAAACATGTAATGGTATGAAACTTACCAAGTTAAAGCGTAGAAACAGCGTAACTTATGGGCTGAATGAGTTAGTTCTTGGAAACTTTAAAGGCCCAAATTACAATGGATTCGTGGGTACAAAGTAAACAAGTAAAATTTAATATAAGTAAAGCAAATTAAATTAATGAAGTTCATTGACAAATCCTAAGCAAATACAATAATAGGTAACTTTGAACATTTAGGATAAATACGATTTATTCAATAAATTAGTATATATTAAGTTAGTGTAGATATTCAATCATGCGTGTAAAATTTAAATGATTAAGATACTAACATAAAAATCTTAAAACATAGGTAAGGAAATACGTTACACTATTATAAATTTACAATGCTAAATATCACAACGCTAGCCCTGACAAAATGATACCCAAAATAGTTATAGCATTGTCAACATGAATAAAACAAATACAGACACATTTATATTCCACTATAAAGACGTTACAAAAAGGGCTATCTAGTCTCGTTAAAGAATAACATTCTTCTAAGATAGTGACGATAATCCTGTCGTAAAGCTACCGACAATGATGCCCACACAATATTAAATATACTGGCAGTATATCCGAATTCGGATTGACCATTTTTCTTAGCTACAACAAAGGTTTTTTTTTCAAAAGATCAAAACAGAAACACATACTTGAAACTTGTTTGACTTAAGAATGAATTGAGAGCCCGATGGGTGCTTGTGCTTTTAATATTGTGTTGTTAACAATAAGTTTTGGCAACACCAAACACTATACCATAGTATTTTATAACTATTATTAATTGTGTAATTGTGACTAGAAATAAATATTAAAAAACCTTGATGTCAAATACACGGGATAGTAATCTAATTCTGAGAATGTTTATCAGAATATATATAAAATTATAGAAGCATTAGCTAGATTGTGTAACTAATTTGATACTTCTAAGACTTAGTAGAGTGAGAAAAATGTAAGGATTATGCTTTCTCATTGAAATTAAAACAAAATAACTCTGAATGCTCCTTAGGATTATGATTGGGAGAAAAAACTTTTTTTTTTTTTCATTCTTTCACAAATATCTTGTTATCCCCATAAATGTGCCTGTTTTTTTCACTGTTTATTGTCAAACTTTGTATAACTATTGTTAATATTGTTATAATTTGACGCTGCGCAATTGCTTTAAGCCAGTTATTGTGTATTTTTTAAGGCTCAGATAGCTTGGCATGCAAGTAGCACGTATGTAGTTCACAAAATATTTAAAGTCATTAATTATACATATAGATAGATAGAAAACACTTGTTTTGTACACAGTTTTATAAAATAGTCTGACATGTAACGTATAAAGGGCGGCTTTATTGCCAAGAGCAATCTCTTCCAGGCAAAAATAGAATGGATTAAAATGTTTTGGAAAGACAGTAGTAGTTGAAGATGCAATGAGTTTTGACAGGTTAAAGGCTAATCAATATAAAAGAGGTAAAATTAGAAAAATATATACATATAAACAAATATACATAGCTATAACTACTTAAAATATATATTAGAAATAAAAAACAGATATTACTTTACTTTAATTAAGCTTTTTTTGGCAAAATTAAAATCATGAACTTTTTTTTTTAAAACAACTCCCGCATTAGGACTTACAGGATTATTAGAATTAACAGGATATAAATCCTGTGTCGCGGGGACAAACATACATGAAATGGACACAAAGAACACCCAGACTCAGAAGAACAATTTGTGGATCACACAAAGTGTCGTTCCATGTGGGGTTTGAACCCACAACACTCGGCGTAGTAGAAAGCGGCGTGGTGACCGCTTAAACCATACGCCATATCCGTGCAATCATTAACGTTTGTAACAATAATTTATAAACGATACTTACAATCATCTGATCTTCCTCATGATGCAGCCATCTTATTTCTGGTGGAGGGTATCCGTCAACGTCACAGCTCAACGTCACCGCTGTACCTACTTCTGCCTCGACATCCTTCGGCAAGCTTCTGAATGTTGGTGCATCTAAATAAAACATTCAAATTATATGGAAGTATGAAAGAACAATTATATTTACTAACTAGCTGAGACCCGTGGTGTTACCCGCGTTTGTTGTTATAACCGCGGGCAACGCCGCGGGACGAAGCTAGGCTAAAAAAAGTAGCCTAAGTTACTCCTTATGTCATCAGCTATCTGCCGGTGAAAGCCGGTCCAGCCGTTCCAGAGATTACCCGGAACAAACAGACAGACAGACAGACAAAAATTGTAAAAAATGATATTTTGGCATATGTACCGTGTAAACATACATATGCATTTGGTAAAAAGCGGTTATTTTAATATTACAAACAGACACTCCAATTTTATTTATTTGTATAGAAAAGTACTTATCACGGACTAAATAATAATGAAAGAGTTACATTTTGTGACAAAGAATTTATCAACAAAGCCATTTATTTAGTTCTATATAAAGACGAAATATTACCAAATGAAAATCTAGCCTTAGAGACAAATTATTCTCAACCTTAATTTTTAATGGATTAACTCATATTATCTTTTTTATATAGTAGTACTATATAGTATAGTAGGCCAAAAAGTCACTTCTAAGAAGAGGCCTATGTCCAACAGTGGACTGTTGTAGGCTGTTGATGATGATAATAATGATGAAAACAAGTTTCTTTTGCTTTCCTTCCTTTCAATATTTTTAATGTTTCTATGTAAAGGTGTGTCTTATCATGTTTGCTATATAATAATATATTTCATTTTTACTTACATGTGATCTCCAATGTTTCAATTTCTTCGCTGTTGCCTACGTCATTGTACACAATACACTTGATAGTAGCATCATGATATTTTCTTGTTATGTTGTATATTTTCTGTTAAATCAAATATTTTCACTTAGTTCATCCTATCCTTTATCAGACATTGTTCAACACATTTAATTAAAAACATTTTTATAATTTACAGTATTTTTTCATTTATAATATTAAACAATGTACATATAATATTGAAAGTATGCTTACCAATTCAGTTGTATTTCCTTCAATCAACTTTTCATTTAAAAACCACTTGTAAGTTAGATTTGATGGATTTGCATCTGCTTTGCAGGCTGTTGAAATGACATAATAAGTGAAAGTTTTATATAAACGTTTATTAGAACTATATGGAATAGATCTTTCATTTATTAACTATACGTAGGAAAATCTTCATAATTCAAAGTGTTATAAAGATTTATTTTACAGTCATGGTATTTAAAAAAGGTTTGTCTTGGGAAAACCTTCTAAGGTTCCTCAGAATACAGAATTAAAAGACATATAGAAAGTAAAATGATATACTTAGTTACCGTCGAAGTAATCGCTCAATTGTGTTTATTTACCTATAAACATTGAAATTACATTTTCGCTTACCTATAACGACATCATTTCCTTCAGGAATTTTTCCATTGGCACCAGATTTGATAATCATTTTCACTTTTGGGGCATATTTTACCTGTTAACAATATTTTGATAAAGTTCTCAACTGTGTTTAAACTATTAAAGTTTTTTGTTATAATTCATTTATAATTTTTTTCATAGCATATATTAGTACTGTAAGGAGGCATTTTATCTGCTTTGGTTTTGTTCCTTCAAACAGACCGATACTTGGGTCTATTGTATAGCTAGGATATAAGCAAAAAAAAGAAAGCCCCGAAAATCCTTCAAACAGTTTCATAATGTTTATTTGTTTAATAATAATACTAAATTTATTTTCAGACATTAGTCCATAAATATGTTAGTAACAGTAATCTTACAACTATGTTAGTTCTACATTAACACAAAAACAAATTAAAAAATAAATCGTGGGGATGCGCTAGCATGCAGACGCATCCACCTTTGTAGGATTGGAAGATCCCACCTCTCGGACAATACTCTCAGTTTAGTACAATATAAGGATTTTACATACATTATTAGTTACAGTTTGACATATCTGGTAAAATAAAGTTACAAAAACACATTTAATTACCAAAATCAACGTATATAATTTTATGGCTAAAAATTAACATTGTTTCAAATATTCTCTAGCCACGACAATATGACCTGGTCGAAAGGAGCCAACGAGCAGACAGGCCAACTAATATTTAGTAGCTACTGCCACCCTTGGCATCTGGAAGTCAACAGTTTGTGACTCCTGAGTTGCAGATGTTCATGGGTGGCGATGCTCACTTTCCATCAGGTGACCCGTCTGCTCGTCTACCCCCTCTAACATAAAAAGAAAAATATAGATGCATCCACCCTTTAAGATGTGAGTACGCGCTCTTTCTTTAAAGGTTCAAAGATTCAGTCCGAAAATATCGCTAGCGACAATTCATATCAATTATATAAAACAAACCTATATTTGAAAAACATAGCAAAAAGTTTCAATTAGGGACAAAAAATAAATTATGCACTACCCAAAAAAAAATTACGATCAAGAAAATGGTCGCAACAGTTTTACGTGTACAAACGGCAAGTATTTCAGTATCAAAGCAATATCATAGCACATCTGATCGTAAAAAGTAATTGGGTTCGCCATAAAAAGGGGTTTTATTTTATGGGCAACGAAAAAATACATGATAAACATACAAGGCTTACTTGTCATAACAACAGTTCCTATGTCGAAAGACTGGATGTGGTTGAATTAGAGCGTGGAAATAACATATTAAGGGGTGCTGATGTGAATATAGAGAGGCAAGAAGAGACTGTTGAAGTAGAAGCTGAACATTACAGAAAGTTATTGGTCATTACTGTGCTTGTTATAGTAGCTATATAATGCCAATGTCCATTTCATATCTTATAGATAACATAAATAAATTGTAATGTCCTAATTATTGTAAATATAGATGACGTAGCAGATAATTTTTTTTATTTGATTTTTGAAATTCCGGAAAAAGAACAGTTACAAAGAAAATTGCTAAAGAAATTTGAAAGCTGTTAAACTATGGTTAAAATTTTATAGACTGATGGATCACAAATCAGGTTTACTAACTGCCAGACTAATAGGCCATGGTCTAATGGTTAGTAAAGCTGGCTGATGTCTTGGGTTCGATTTCCAATTGTGCGATAATCACGATTAATAGTTCTGTACCTAGGTATAATTTATCTCTATCACGTTTGTCATCAGAACTATGTAAATATTTATCTGCAGTTTGGCACGGGCTCTAATTAGTTTGAAACCGACGGCTGTGTAAGTTGTATAAAAAATTTTTGTATTAAAATTAGAGTTTAGTCCTAAAATAAAGACAACTTTTATTCGTGTGTTTCTCAGCAAGATCAGAATGTATCCAGAAACATACATCCAAGTAAAACAATAAGCCAAAACGTAATATTAAAGGCAGAGAAATATATTAATATTAATGCCACATCCAGTTTCAGTGTAGTCACGACCGGAATAGTAATTTCCTACCGAATTTCGAGGACGACAATAATTTTTACATCGTTACGTAACATTGATCAATGTATATGTATTTTTATGAACCAGTGAACGTATCGTAAGTTATGATGGAACATCTTAATGGTTTCGTATTGTTGAAAGCTGATAGATTCAGTTTAGTAGGAAGTTGTACAGTTATTGATTACGTAATGCGTATGATTATTCATTTCAGCAATATATTACTGCAGAAAAACTAATAAATACATGAAGTATTTAGTGATTGAAAATAAATATAATAAATTAGTAAAATGATCGTGAAAATTAATATATATATATATATATATATATATACATATATTGATGGGATCAAAACGGCTAAATGAACCTTTGGGAACATTCCCATACTATATTTGGATAAAAAATTCTTCATAGCTTTTCTGTAGCTTTTACGATACTAGGATAGACGACATTAAATAAAAAAGAAAGAGAAAGAAAGAAAGAACACTGCTAGAGTTATAAGATGGATATAGGTAGTTTCGGAAATTAAAGCAATTTGCTTTCAATCCATCTTTTCAAACAGCATCCTCCTCTACTCCTACTATTGCATTCCCTTTTTGCCTTTTTGATATATTTCAATTTTTCTCATGTGATTCCTAGAGTACCCGGTTTAGGTCTGCCTTTTATGCCGTAAATGGGACTAAAATTAGCGAAAAAAGTTCATACAGCTTTAGTACAATCTGTATGATTTTGAAATTGTTTACCAACGATTTATTCTTATAGTAAAAAACACCAATCATCAACTAGATTTCTCAACAATATCCATCTCGATATCAACACAAACAATTTCTTTAAGGATAGCAATATTATTTATACGAGGAAATACACAGTCTAAAAGTTTACTACGGGTTGAAAGATAGCAAATAGCTACAACTCGAATTTTATCTCAATATTTTCTGAGAGCCCATACTGAGGGGTGTTGATGATTGCTTCACATAGAGTTACGCAAATGTAAGAAGACATTTTATTTTTGGACAAATAATAATAAAACTTAGGTAAACGGTCACTGTAAATAACACAAATATTTTGCAAAATCTATCAATTTAAACGTAGCGTGTAACTTTTTATGAATATTTTATCTATCGCACTTAAACTGAATGTTTGTTTTGTGTTTATAGGTTAAGCAACATCTTTACTATTTGTGAAAGGATGTAATTTTTTATTGAATTTGTTATACTCAAGGCCGTTCCAATTTGAATAGCCCTAAAAATGGAACATTAAGAGGTTAAAAAATACAGCTCAGCAAAATATATCATGATTTAAGTGCATTAACTTATGTAATACTTTTCTTAAAATTTATTTTTAACTGATTGAAGTGAATACCGAAATCAGATAATTTTATAAGGGAAGATATTAACCAGTCTTCTACACAAATATTAATCAATCTACACAATGAATCTTTCAGTTTGTTCCGAAAATTTTCTTAGCTCCTTACTTTGGAAGTGGGTTTCAGGGAATGCCAAACAAGACTGGAATAAATAAAGAGATCAGAGTATATTACAAAGTAGGGATCCAATGTGGGATTGTAACGTATTTTCCTAATTGAGAAGGGGAGAATCTAAATGAAATAGGGCGGAGACGCACTAGTATCTTTCCTTATGAAGTAAAATGAAATTAGTAGGTGGCATTTGTGGTAATGTATTCTGCTTTCATTGATTGCACTTTGTAATAATTGGCCTCCTCTTACCTCTGAAGGTTACTATTAATCATTTTGGATTAATTAATAAAGTTACTTTTTCAAACACACACTTTTTTTTTTTGGTTTCTCTCCTTTATGCTTGGTGCTCAGTTTTTGTATGTTCTAGTGATATTGAAATCATTTTTCTAACTTTCAAATTTATTGAGAATTTTCTTTAATTTTTCATATTATTCGTATTTATTCTCCTCTTTTCAATAATTTTATTTAAAAAATGTTTTAAAGTTGTTTTATCATTACTAATTTACTGATAACTCAGACTTTATCAACAGTCTTAATCAGAAGCAAATAAGAAAATAGGGCTATTAATAAGACGTAAAAGTTGATTGCCAAGTAAAATTGATATTTCTGGTATAATTGTGCATTCAACAAACGCAGTGATATTCACTACACTTTCTTGGCATTACTAAATCAAGTCGTGTCGCTACCGGCAAACGGTGACACGTATCTCGCTAGCGCCGGTGTCCTGTCGCAATTCGCAATATTTTCGGACATTCGCCCTGATTTATATAGTTGGCTATGTTTAAATTATTTAACTAAATTTACACTGTTTTGTACCTTATGATTGATTAACTTAAGTAAGGGGATATAGTCAACAACTTCTGACACATTTAGTAACTTATTTCAGTCGTAAAGCTATTAATGAATTGAAATTCTTACCTCAATTTGTATACTAGCAGCTCTGTAAGCCCTGTCAGCAGTATTTTGTGCTTGACACGTGAACGTCTGATTGTGATGTTCTTGCTTAGGTGTCATTTTGATGATTGATCTAGTTAAAAAAGAAGAACAGTTCTTTAGTATCATCAGATTAATTTATAAAACCAAAAAAATCTCATAATTCTTATTCATTTAATTTCTTCGTATACATATTCTCTAAAACTATAACGTGTTTTATAAATTTCTGAAATTTAAGTCATAACAACAAAAACTCACCTGGCAGTAAATCTTTGACCGTCCGGCAAAGGTTCCACGGTATATGTGACTCCTTGAGTAAGGACACCGGCATTGCTGTCCACCCATGTGATCTAAAATAAGAACAAAATATTAAAAAGCTACACAATTGATACTGAAAAAAAAAACTATTATTTTAAATATATATGTATACAGACAGATCCTTAAATATCTAAATAAATCTAAGGTTAACAATCTACCAGGCATTTTTTTAAATCTTAAAATAAACAAATTAAAAAGGCCGGCAACGCGTTTGTGACTCCTGAGTGGCATGCGCTCATTTCCATCAGGTGACCCGTCTGCTCGTTTGCCCCCTCTTCCATAAAAGCAAATCGTTTACAACATAATCAACATCCTTATTTATCTTTAGTACAAAACATTATATGTTTCTTCCCCAAATTCTAATCTCATCACAACATTACTCTGGACAATTCCAATTCTTAATAATGAAATATATGTGCAATGAAAACGTTGCAACCTCCTTGGACTCACAATACGGTATCTACAGCATTTTCAATTTAACTCCTAATTGTACTTAGGTCCCTCGGGTCGTATACCTATTCACTCCACTTGAGAAGCTTAAATAGAATATTCTCTTGCATAATACCGGTACAAACAAATTGACACAGCGCTAAATAAATTGGACAGACACCCGTCCCTAAGGATTTGTCCATGTAAATTGGCGTGTATATAATTTTTTTATTATTTTTTTGTCGGATTTCAGTAAGATGGCAAACAGGCTTATTAAAGGGCATTGCTTGTACGTTTTTATGGCTTTTCTGAAGGTAATTATTCGACCAAACAAAGTATTAAGCGAGAACGTAAAAAAGTTTAAAAATATTTACAATTTTGTAATCTCTAAAATGGCAAGCCTGTGCATAGTTTGACTTGGTGGCTATTCGTGTCTTTAGCCACTAAACTACCAACGCCAATACTCAAGTGGCGAAGACAATACACAAGAGCTTTTGCCTGGGGTTACTTGGAACTTTCACCTTCTCATTTTTTGGGCAAACGACACTTAATGTCCTTTAATGTTTATAAATTGTTATAATTCGTTAAAGAGTTAAGCCTAATATCGTAACTAACAAACTTACATTCACATCTTTAATATTGGTTAAAGTTCTAAGCCCTACTCGAGGAGATTTAGCTACCCTATTTATCAGCAAATGACAGCTAGCTGTTATCTTGTGAAGGGCTTGTTAAGACTTAACTTCAGCGAATCAATTTAAATTCGCTTTTAAAGGTAAAGTGACCCTGAAGCGGACGATCGCTTTAACGCATGATAAAAGTTGTGTCGAGTCCTAAACTAATAACAATAACTTCACACATCTTACACATGGTAGTGTAATCCCCAACTAGGCAGAGCCTGTGCTATGTGCAGATTGATCACACTTAAATATTTCTAAATACATACATATCTATAGTTATTCTATAATGAGTTTTTTTGTATATTTGTTTGTTTGTTAAGCTTTCACGCCTAAACCACTAAACCAATTTTTAAATTCCTTTCACCTATGGAAAGCTACATTTTTAGCGAGTAAGCGGAGCCGCGAACAAGGCCAGTAATAAATAAAAAACACCCAGGAATAGAACCAATGATCGTGTTCATCACACAATTATTTGTCCTGGGTGGGAATAAAACCCACTACATCCGGCTTAGCAGCCAGGGTCACTAACCACTAGATCAATAAGCTTATAAACAAGTCGGATATTTCCAAAATACAGACGTGAGTTGAGTGAGCTAATTTGAATTTTAGTTGAGTCACAAACGCGTTGCCGGCCTTTTTAATTTTTTCATTACTAATTTGTTTAATTTGCAACCTCACATCACATCGACAGCCTTTACTAGTCCACTCCTGGACATAGGCCTCTCTTTAGAAAGGAGGTTTTGGCCTACTATACCACGCTGGCCAGACGGGTTGGTATAGGATTTCCCATGGAGGAGGTTGTAGAGACGATCCAGTAATGGATCAAGTCTCCAACCTCCTGGTCCAGACGAACCTGAACCACTGTGCCGCGGCGCAGGATCTCTTCCTGCAAACCATGGCACAGTGGTCGATAGGTGTTGCCGTAGTCGCGGAGCCCTATTCTGTCCCTCCCCGTCCAAACTGGATGGGTGACTGGGACGGCTCCGTGGCAGTCGTCGGTTCCACGACGGCTCATTCCCCGCCCTTGTCGCTAAGAGACAAGGGCACTGGATATGTTGCCGTCGAGTGGGGGGGGATCACCATATATGGTGTCTATTTCTCCCCCAACCGGAGTTTGAACGACTTCGAGGTTTTCCTGACCAGCTTGGAGACCTCGATACGGCGACTAGCGTCTGGGCACGTCCTTGTGCTGGGGGACTTCAACGCAAAGTCCATTGCGTGGGGTTCCCCCAGGACGGACGCCAGGGGCGAGGCCGTAGAGGAGTGGGCGGCCTCGGTGGGCCTCTGTCTTCTAAACAGAGGCTCCACCAACACGTGCGTGCGACAGCAGGGGGGGTCGATAGTGGACCTCTCGTTCGCTACCCCTGCCCTCGCCGCACGAGTAAGGAACTGGCGTGTCCTGGAAGAGGTTGAGACGCTCTCGGATCACCTGTATATCCGATTTGAGCTCTCCCGGACCCAGGACTCCAGTAGGGGTCACGTGGCACGGCGTTTATCCCGCTTTCCGCGGTGGGCTGTTGCCAGGCTGAACCGGGACCTACTAGAGGAGGCAGCCATAATTCACTCGTGGCTGTCTCCTCAGGCTCCGACCGAGGAGGTCGACGTGGGGGCTGGCCGCTTTCGCGATGCGATTACGCATGTATGCGATGCGGCCATGCCCCGCGTTCGAGGTCGTCGGCCTCCAAGGAAGGAGGTCTACTGGTGGTCCCAGGAGCTGGCGGACCTCCGTGCGGCCTGTACACGTGCCCGGAGGTCCTACACGCGCAGTCGGCGGCGTCACCGTGGAGACGGTGAGGAGGACCGGCTTCATGAGGAGTACCGACGGGCTCGGAAAACTCTGAAGCTGGCCATTAGCCGCGCCAAAGAGGAAAAGAGACAGGAGATGCTGGAGGGTCTTAATCGTGACCCCTGGGGTCGCCCTTACCGCGCGGTGCGACAAAAGCTCCGCGCGTCGGGCCCCCCCCCTTACGGAGACTCTCCAGCCCAGCTTCCTGCGAGAAGTGGTTGAGGGCCTTTTCCCACAACGAGCGGAACACACTCCCCCGTCGATGGCCTCCCTGGCCGGAGACGACGGGGAGCACGGGGAGGACAATGTTCCGCCCGTCCGGGATTCGGAGGTAGGGGCGGCTGTTCTACGGATCCGTTCCAAGAACACCGCCCCTGGGCCAGACGGGGTACCGGCCCGAGTGCTGGCCCTGGCCCTCAACCACATGGCAGACCGCCTCGGGGAGGTGTTCGACGCTAGCTTGGCGTCGGGACGCTTCCCTGAGTGCTGGAAGAGCGGGAAGCTGGTCCTACTGACGAAGCCGGGACGGCCTGCCGATTCGGTCGCGGCCTATAGGCCCATCGTGCTGCTGGACGAGGCGGGCAAATTGTTTGAGAGGGTTCTTTCTGCCCGCATCGTCCGGCACCTCTGCGAGGTGGGCCCCGATCTGTCGGACGCCCAATTTGGTTTTCGGGCGGGGCGTTCGACAGTCGACGCCGTGTTGCGCCTGAGGGCCGTGACCGAAGAGGCCGTGAGCTGTGGCGGCGTGCTGTTGGCGGTGTCATTAGACATCGCCAACGCATTCAATAGTCTGCCATTCAGCTGCATCAGGGAAGCACTCCACTATCATGGGGTGCCAAAGTACCTGAGGCGGCTGGTGGCAGACTATTTAGAGGAGCGTACCGTCGTGTACGAGGACCGAGAAGGTAATCTGAGGTGTCGGCCCATGTCGTGCGGTGTTCCACAGGGGTCTGTTCTTGGACCCCTCTTGTGGAACATAGGGTACGACTGGGCCCTTCGCGCCGATTTCCCCCCCGGGCTGGGTGTAATCTGTTACGCAGACGATACCCTCGTGACAGCCCGGGGGGCAAACTTCCAAGAGGCGGCGCGCCTGGCCACAGGGGGAGTCTCCCTGGTGGTCGGGCGCATTGAGGCGCTGGGCTTACGGGTGGCCCTAGATAAGACGGAGGCCCTGTTATTCCATGGGCCCCGTCGTGGTCCACCCCCTGGCGCCTCAATAGTGGTCAACTCGGTCCTCGTACCGGTTCGGGCCCAGATGAAATATCTGGGCCTGATCCTCGACGGGAGGTGGCTCTTCGACGAGCACTTCCGACAGCTTGCTCCAAAGCTGGTCGGCGCTGCGTCTGCCCTAGGGCGACTTTTGCCCAATATGGGTGGACCCAGCGTCGCGACAAGACGGCTGTACACGGGGGTTGTCCGGTCAATGGCACTGTACGGTGCACCGGTGTGGGCGGCGGCTCTGACCGCCCAGAATAGGGTACGCCTCTGGCGCCCTCAGAGGGTAATGGCGGTCAGAGCCATACGCGGTTACCGCACCGTTTCGACGGAGGTGGCATGCGCATTGGCCGGAACTCCCCCGTGGGATTTGGAGGCGGAAGTGCTCGCCGAAGTTTATCGGCGAGTGGCTGACTACCGGGCGGAGAGCGGATTTCGCCCTCCGCCCGAGGATGTGCGCGAGTGGCGCGAAGCCGCTCGCCGAGCCACGATGGCTCGTTGGTCGTTCCGGCTGGAGACTCCACGCGCTGGCTTCGCCGCCGTGGAGGCTCTCCAGCCGGTCATCGCCGAGTGGGCAGGGCGGCAGCACGGGACCCTTTCCTTCCGGCTGACGCAGGTGCTTTCCGGGCACGGTTGCTTCGGAAAGTACCTGCACACGGTCGCTAGGAGGGAACTGAGTCCCGCCTGCCACCACTGCGACTGCAGTGAGGACTCGGCCCAGCACACGCTGGCGGTCTGCCCCGCATGGGCGGCGCAGCGCCGGGCCCTCACTGCAGTCATCGGAGTGGATCTCTCGCTACCGGCCGTAGTACGCTCCATGGCCGGTAGCGACAGTTGTTTTACCGCGGTCGCATCCTTCTGCGAGGTAGTAATCTCGCGGAAGGAGGCGGCGGAGAGGGCCCGGGAGGACGACCTCCACTCGGACCCGATCCGCCGCCGGCGAACCGGGCGGCGGAGGCCCGCCTACCACAGCCTCATGCCGCCCTGAGTGTGGCCGCGGGTGGACGGGGTGGGTTTCCCCTCCACCCGCATTAGTTTGGCCAGCCGCGAGGGGGCGGCGTCCGCGTGTGCCGGACGTCGCCTAAAGAGAGGAACAAAAACATTGAGACGGAGCCCGCACCAGGAGCGGGCTGGCGCTAGGAGGGGTCCGGATGTCTTAACAACAGCTGTTCCCGGATCCCTCCTGTTACAGGCGCAGAGTGGCACACCGTGTGGTTTTAGTCGGTCCGAGTCCGACACACCACCCCGCCGCAAACCCCGGAGGGGTGACGGTCCGAGGGGATTTCCACACGTTAAAAAAAAAAAAAAAAAGGATTTGTGTCAAGTTTTCCTTCTCTCCTTATTTGCAACCTAATCGTTTCTAATTTTATTGCGCAGAGTTGCGAAACAAGTGCGGCAATGGCACTTTGTGTTACTTATATGTAGGTTTAGTGGTCCTTGCCACTAAGTTGATACTTTTTGCAAAGCCTGGAATAAATTAAATTCCAGCACATTTGGTTCTCGTACACACGACAGTAAATAACTTTATCAAAGCAATTTACTAGAGCTACATGTTCCCTCATAATTTTTGTGCCGTTTTTATTTACTGCTTATAGTTTCGATATGAGGAAAACGTGTATCTCATATTTTTCATTCGGCAGCAAATAGGTCAATTTTACTTCGAGTGCCTTGGAAGTTTTCATACGATCTCGACAGTATTAATAGAAAAAAACAGGTATGAATAATATGATAAAAAAATAGTCTTAAATACTCACGGGTGCCTAAATTTAGCTGTCATATTTGTGGAATAATATACTACTGCTAACTAACTGCTAACTCTGAAGCATTTGTTCTGACCCTTATTTTTAGTGCTGTTTAACTTCACGTACTGTCAGCTATACAGAGACCTCAAAAACAGATATCCAGTAGTTTCTTATTCAATATTTATAACGTGCTTAATTGATTGAATAAATTTTTCATAAAATTTAATTTATTTACTGTCAACCCAGCGGAATATCCAACATCCAGTATTTTGCAGAACATTCTAGATAAATGATAGCAAAAACTGACTGTAATGTACCAACAGCCATAAATTAAGGCCGTTGTTCCAAAAAGGTTTCATTACAATAAATTTTAAAAGCTTTTTCATGGAAAAAAAAAACAGATCGGCGCTAAAGTAGGTGTGCGAATTATTAAGAAAAATGACGAAAATATGAATAGGTCGAGTATTACACTGGCAAGCCCGTGAAATTCCATTTAAGTAGCGACATTGATTAATTAATATTATCAGGGCTCACAAACTGGGGTGACAACGGAGAAAATATCGCTCCAGAAACATTCGTAACGACTTCAATTAGTTTTGGTTCAGCCCTACTAAAATTTATGATTGCAGTTTAAACATTTATGACGAAAATGTAAAACATAGATATTATTCTTTTAAGCAACCATCTTCAAGGAATTGAAGTCGATTGACTGGGGACTAACAGCACCTGTGTTATGGTTTTGGATTTGTGTCTTTCATAGAGGATTATACGATCGTGTAATCTCACACTTCGTAGAGAGGTGGAGTTACAAACTTCTGCGTAAAATTAGCTAAGTGTCCGTAACGGTATACCACAAGTTTTTCGGTGAAAAATGTAAAGAAAATTATTTGCACTCTTTTTTAAATGAATATAACGGATTAAAGCAAGAAATTGCTGTAAAGGAAATAAAATATGAAAAAACTGTAACATAAAACTACAGGAGGTCAGTATACGAGTACTAAACTCCTATAGTATATGTTACAGTTTATACAGTATATATACATATATGTTAACTTATAATGGTAAACCTCCTTTCTAATAAGTGGCATATGTCCAGCACTAGACTATTAAAGGCTGTTGATAATAAAACTATTTCCAAGTATACTTAAAAATCATGTTTGTTTATATTTAACGCACTCATTTAATAGAGCTTGTTATTTTGTACAGTTACGATTAAAAAACAGTAATATTTCCTGTCAGGTGACCGTGGCAATCATTAACCTACAAAATTTACACTTAAATAAACAAGTAATTAATAAATAAATCCTTACCTCGGCGGGCGGTTTTCCACCAACAGACACACACTCGAGCTTAATGTTCCTGTCTTCTATCGTCGAGAAGAAACTACCTTCGACGATGCGCGGCGGCTCAGGCGGAACTAGCACGGTAAGCCGGGCGTATCTCGATCGAATCGCCTGTTCACCTGTCACATAGAGTTTTAATTTATATCTGGGTGTACGTTTCAAGTTTCTGTAGAAAGTATTCGATATAAAATTATTAAGAGGATTAAAATGGCGGACGACAATTTATTTTGCGATTACGTGAGCTAAGTGTCTATTCGCCTTTGTGTTGAAATATAGTCAAATTTTTATGTATTAATCTTCTGTGTGATTAATTCAATGCGTTGTCTGGGCATAAACCCAGCATCACTTGGACTACAGGTTCAAGAAAACAGATAATCATACCTACATGCAGTTTTTTTTTGTACGAGTTTCTGCCCATGTATGTCATTTATCGTGATAAAGTGTAAACCTATTTCCTTCCTCAAGAATCAAACTATCTCCCTATCAAATTTAATCTAAATATTTCAGCGGTTATTGATTCCCCATAAAAACTTTCACCCCCCTTTGCAGCACTTAAAGGACGATTTCTGGGATGAAAACTATTCTATTTCCTTTCCCGGAACACAAACTATCTCTATACCAAATTTCATCTGAATCGGTTAACCAGTTTAAGTGTGAAGAGGTAACGAGGTAACAAACAGATAGACACACTTTCCCATTTATAATATTAGTATGGATATACTCGTACATGTATAGACAGAAAACAGTAAAGGACCTCAAATAATTTTCAGTTTAACTATTTTTGTGGTTGATTTAAAGACGGACTATGTTCTCTTCAAAATGATTGTAGATACGAGTATTATCGATCTATATCGTAAAGCGACTGAAAGAGATATACTTCCAAGAAACGGCTTGATTCGCTTAATTCTACATTTTGTCAATGAATTCAACTTTTACGTTGTTTTGTTTTCTGGATAAGAGGTATTTTATCTTTCTTCCTGGCAATGTGAAAGTGTAACAAATACATTCCTGTTCTCATTTGATTCAACCAATATTATTAGTTAAGATGACATAGTTAATGTTGAGAAAGCTAAAGATTATGATAAAAAGTGACTAGTCTGACGTGCTAATGATGATTAGTGGTAGCTCGCCCTCACATCTGTCTACTAATGGTATCAAATTACCAGCAATTCATCTGTTAAGCTGTAGAGATTATGGTGATATTCGTACGAATTACTGAATATCCAATATACCTAATGTTAGTTATGTTTATACTTATTGCACTCACATTGTATGAAAAATATTTGCATTGTTTTGTAAAACTGAAGATTTAAAAAAGTATTTCAAAAATACCACTCAAAAATCAACAGGATTTCAGAATAATGCGTGTAATATATTCAACATTTGATTTGAATAAAACTTTTGACTCAAAACATTCCTATTCTTTTGCAAATATTTCTTCCACTTTATGTAGATCTAAGAATCTTTTATTGTAAAGTTTGATTTTAAAAAATTAACTAGCATACTGATACTACATTTTAATTATTCAATATAGACAAAAGTACCCAGTCTTTTTATTAAACAATATAAAAGTAAATAAATTGTCAGTGCTACAGAACGAACAATAACAAAAATATTTATACTGTTTCTCTTCTTACTATTACTACTAAAGAATAACTGTCTTTAATGTGTCTGAATCATGATAAATATTTAGTAAACAATATTCGTAATTATAAATAAATAATTTAAATATACACAGTATTTTTTATGTTATCGTCCCAGCACAAATGTTCAAAATCTGTATTTATCTCACTCAGAACACGAATTTAATAACTTCCCGGCGAGGAAGTTTGTAAATTCGTGGTTGCAAGAATCCCCTGGATCACAATTTAATACAAGAGTGGGGTAGAGACAATGGCTCGACATGCCTTCGAATAGTTCCTGTAGAAGTTAAGAACAAAGTTTATGAAGTTAAATAGTGCAAAGTTGTACAATTTAGCCGCAAGATGGTTGTCCATTGTGCTCTTTCGCTGATAAAAAACAAAGTTCGTACTAGAAGTTTCATGTAAATCATGGACCTTTTACTAAAGTTGGTGGGATTGGAATTAATTTGATATTTCCGTGGTGTCTTTTCTTTAGACTTGCTAAATATTATGTATTGAATTTTCCATCGTTTCTTTGAGTTCCATACGATAGAATAATAAAATTCAGTGTAAATATCTGTCACAGCCAATTTGTTCTAAGTCTAGTCCGTCGATTAAATTTAAATTTAAATACATGCATTCCTGTGATGCTAATATAGACGTGTAAAGTAAATTATTATTAAGTATAATAAAGAATTATTTTTAAAACGATTGACACTTTTGACAAAGTAAATTAGAAAATTATAAAGATATAAGAACATTTTTATGATTTAGCCTAAAATTTTGAAGAAAAAACACAGTTAAGGCTTTTTTTACTTATACTTCAGGAAAATTCGACCAACTTTATTGTCTGAAAAACGTAGTCTACTAGTATTTTGGGTACCTACATTAATTGTGCAATTGATTGTACCAAATCCACACTACGAGAGATTCTCTGTACACTGGTCGGTTGGATTTTGCATACGTTATAAACTGTGCGATAAAAATCACGATTAAATTAGGATAATTCCAATTTTTATAACAACTCGAAATGAAAAAAACAAAAAAGTGATCCAGAATTTTTTATTACAAACGAAAATGAGAGTTTTCCTCAACTGACTGCCGACAGCGACAAAATGTTTTAAATAATTATTCAGTTTCATTTATTTCAATCTGAAACCAACTTGCTTAAGGAATTATTCCGAAATAGGTGAAAACACAATAACACGCAAAATCATTTTACTATAAATGTATTAGATTATTAATAAAATTGAAACTTACTCTTGAAACAAAAGCTGAATAGCATATAAAAACCGTCTAAGACAAGATAAGAATACTAAAAGAGACATTTCAAAGGAAAGAGAAATTTATCAAAGGTTACGTGACTTACAAAGAGCTATGTAAATTAATGTTATAGACCTTTTCGTTTGCATTTGAACAGAGTCTTGCCACTCGAGGCTAAAAGGATCGAAGTACTTGAAATCTCTGAGTGAGCTTATAATAAATTCGTATTTATATTTCGGGATAATGATAGTGAAATTAATTTAAATGATACTTTCAGAGTGGAGATGTAAAGCGCAATTGAATAAGACGTTTCTAGATGAAATCGCTTAGGTGATCAACAATATAAAGTTGAGCAGCTGTTGTAAGTGGAAATGACCGATTAATCACTTCGATAATCTCAAAGGAAATGTCTAAGGAAACCGTGGGATAGAAGTTTGATTTCAAAAGTAACCAAACACTTTATCTACACCATTGATTAGTTACGATATATTCTTATAATAAATTTATAATTATATTTTCGAATCTGATTTTAGTGAAATATACAGCAAAGTTTTTAGTACAATTGTAAAGGTGGAATTAAATACAGCAGTTTAATATGCTAATTCTAAAATGAAAGCAAGCCTAAAATAAATGATATTCAGTTTAGAACGAAAAAGGGTAAGTAAGGTAATAAAGGTAAAATGGTAGATGGTGGGGGTTAGAGAATGAATTTGTTTTTATTTTATTTGAAGAACAACTTCCGCATTAGGAATATATATCCTGTGCCGCAGGGGTTTTACAAACACATATGAAACGGACACAAAGAACACCCAAACTCAGAACAACAATTTGTGGATCACACAAAGTGGTATCCCATGTGGGTATCAAACCAACACACTCAGCGCAGTAGGAAGCGTCGTGGCTACCTCTTAAACCACTACGCTATCTGTACAGTCTCTTGTCTAATTGTGATACCTCACAAACCGAAATATTCATTAAATAAAAGGAAACGTTAAAAAATAAACCGAATCATTTCTCTTCAGTGAATCACTAATTTAAATGCACAAGGAAAACTTTTTTTGTGTTTTTTCTTCCACTTAATTTGATTAAATGATCCGATGTAGATGGAATAATGAATAATGCTTTGTTTCTGTACTGTTTCTGTATTTTGTGTTATATATTCAGAAATTACTCGCATGTTCTTTAATGTTCTTTATGAAAATCTTTGATAATTTTGTATCTTATTAAGGAAACTCCATAAAACGCCTCTTTTTCTTTTGGAAGGGCCATTCACTAGCTGGCTAAATCTCCACAGAGGATAGGATCCGGCTAGGGTAGCTCATACATTACTTAATTTTACTGAGCGACCCAATAACGAACAGAATCTGACAAATCTGTGCTAAATCCTTGACCCTATAGGGCAACAAATAGGAACCAGATGAGATCAGGATACTAAAAGAAGATGCAAAAAAACAGTAAGGGCCGTACGTTCTGGGAGATTTTTACAAACATTGCAAGCATTAAAAATAAAATGTTTCGTAACGAAGATATTTGTTTTTTTTTAATCCTAGCAAACACGTCCTTTGAAAAACTGTAGTAGAAGGAAACAGAAAAATCGAAAAGCGAGGGCATGAAAACCGGGCAGGAATAAAGTCAAGATTTTCAATTTATTAAAAGCAAACACAATTTCGCAGGCCCCAGCTCAAGTACGAAAACAATAGTTACTTGCCTCGAAAGAATTATCTTTGGTATGTGATACAAGCGTATAGCGATTACTGCATAATAAACGTTTACGTATTTCAAACTACAGCTATGCATAAAAATCATTCTACTTTATTGGTTACAAAATTCAATGCGATCTGTAAAGTTACTAAAACTTTGAAATTGATAATAATTTAAAAACAAACTTTAGCAATTGTTCACGAATAAATTCGATATTAATGCAAAATATTATAGGAGGCCTTGTGTTCAAAATCTCGTAACCTTTGAGATTAAGCGAATCGTTTATTACTAAGTTACACGACGTTAAACATAATACGAGAATTATTTTTGGTTGAATAGAGACTCGAAGATTATGAAAATGAATATGTATGGCGGGGTTTGGTGGCCGCATCTCGGATCTAAAGATTACTTAAATTATAACAGTGGGTGAAATTTGTAGGTACCAAAGAATTTTAGTCCAAGATAATTATTTTTAGCTTGCTACAATTAATACTGCTATATAAAAATAATTAAGTACAAGAAAAAGGGTGAAAAATATTCATTTGAAAATAAAAAAAGGGTGGTTATTAGTCCCTGAACGTATTTTAGTACATAATTCAGGGGCTAGTTTCAACTTATCTTCACTCTTTTCAATTACGGATTTGGCAGTGTTCCAAATGGACGGAACGGAAGAAATAGAATTCGGAGACATCCAAAGAAATGCCATAGAGTTTCATGGTAGCTGCATCGACGTATTCTCTTTTATATTGTAGCCGTAATCAAGTCTAAGTAATGCTATCATCTGCTCTATTATTTCCCCCGAGGCTTGAATAGAAGTAGTGGCAATTCACGTTGTTTTATATTTGAAATTGTGACTCTATTCGGATACAATTATACGCGAGTAATAAGGAATTAACACAAACTTAAATTTTCTTTGATTTTATACAAGTGCAATTATGTGAGTACCAGTATAGTAAATATGATAACTACCGAAATTGCAGAAGTGAGTTTGTAAAATGCACAATAATCTTTTAATTTAACCTAACGTAGATATTATTTTTGCTACCAAAATAAATATAATTCGGTGAAATGCTTGCTTTAAAAATATCAACAAATATTATAGTATGAGTGAAAAGAATCTAATCGTAATAAAACCTCATTTAAGTCACTGATATTATTAACTATGATTTATGAAATGAATTGTAAAATGTATTTGTTTTCGTAATTTGTGATTGAAATTCAGATACCAAAATATGATTGGCACTTAATAGCTTTAATACAGGATTAGGGTAAACCCCGCTAATCCTTTAGACCTTGGGATCCAAAAATATTTTTTACTTGCATGCGGCAACGCTAACAAGCGTCTGTTTGAACAGTACTGTATCGTAATTTTGTATACCTACCAAGCATTGATTTATTATTTTAAATTACACCACCGTGGGAGATAACTTTATTCGTTATTATATATTATCCGAAAGTACAAATTTGGGATCATTATTGGAAATAAATTGCTTCGTTAAGGAGTATATCGGTGGCTTTATAAGATATATGATATTTTGTTTTATAATTTGGTCAATTATTTTCATTCGAAAGAAGTGAAATAATAAGACCTTAAATAAGTTGAAGGCCGTGTGTTTGACTGTAATGTGTTCAAGGTGATTTTTTATTCTTGCAACAAATGACAGGTTATTTAAACCAGGTAGTTGATTTTTGGGCAAAACTTTTATTAAACATGTAAACTATACACGAGACGGATGAGTGGGATTAAACAATAACTTAAAGGAATATATCCTGTGTCGCGGGGGACTTTACAAACATACATGAAACAGACACAAAGAACACCCATACAGAACGACAATTTGTGGATCACACGAAGTGTCGTCCCATCTTAGGATAGAACCCACTACTCTCAGCGTAGTAGGAAGCGGCGTAACGACCGTTTAAACCACTACGCCATCCATACATATAAAATTACTTGCCCTGATTCAAAGCAGAGTCTAATCCAACGGGGCTACAGACTGAAATTTTAGCAGTTAGTATTTTTTATGTTGTAAGCCCTACTAAAAAAAGATTTTTGTAAATTTCACCTCTAAAGGGGTAAAATAAAAGATAAACGGTTGTATGGAAGTTAGTCATTTTCTAATTTAGAAACACGAAATAAGAAATAATTACGGGACCAATAACTAGTTTTTTTGCATAAAGTTAGCTCTCCCTTATATATCTCTTGTAATTAAAAAATTGATTTATATCCGTATGGTGACAGATTAAAAATACGGAGTGTCACCACCTCTATTCCTCCGCGGGTGTCGTAAGAGTCGACTAAGGGAGCATACTACATAGGACAACAGTACTGCAAAGAGAAGGAAAACTTGAAACAAAACCCTATACCAAACCGTCTGTCCAGCGTGGTAAGTCGGATAAAACCTCTTTTCTAAGGAGAAGCCTATGTCCAGCAGTGGACTATTAAAGGCTGTTAATGTGATGTGATGATGAATTGATTTATCAGTTTTAGCTAAGATCTTTGAGATTTAACACGTAGTTTCTCTAGTGTAGTAGTTTGCCTACTTTAGATATTTCACGAAAAATACGCGTAACTTATAATATGTTTGTGTATCAGCAATATCTATGCTAAAATGAAATGTAATCTATAATCTTTTATCTTACATATAGGAATCATAAATCAAATGTAATACGTACCGTTGAGCCCTGTGCTGACTTGGCACTGATACTTTGCATCATCATCCAACGTCACGTCCCTGATATCCAGTGAGTAATCACCTGGAAAGAAAGCGTCAATGACTACAAAATGGAAATCAGCATAAAAACTCAGTTATCATTAATGCTGAAGAAGCTAAAGTCAGGCACATGATAAATAAAAAAATAAAATGGAGCTCTTAAAATGTTGTGTTCTTAGGTATAAAAGATTTACAGTTATACTAATGTGTGTATTTATAAATAAATATATTCGGAAATCTGACACATAATGTCATCTAATTTCACTTGTTCTGTGAAAGTTAGATTGAGAGATAGAATCCTTTTTACATATTACACATTGACATAGAAAACACTCAAACTCCGAAAAAATATTTGCAAATCATACAAACAATTGGTCCAACTCAAGAATCGACCCCAGACCCCAGCACGGCATTCGCATACGCTACCACTGCACCATGGAGGCAATTTTTTTGGAGCTGTTTGCCTAGTTTCGGACCCGATGGGCGTCAATCTTTCGTAAATATAAGTCACTCCAACCAACGAAAGTTTCTCTTAGTTCCACTTAGTTTGAACCGAAATAGATCATTCAGTTGCTTATGTGTTGCAATAGTTACAAAGGAATACTGTTTGTTAAATAGGAATACGTTGCATTTCTAACAGACAGCTACTGTCTTTTAATAGCCTTACTATGTTCAATTTATCGAGAAGTGTTAAACACAGAGGGCTCTCTGAATTCCGCCTAGAAATTTCTACATATTAAAACTATTTTAATGTTTTTAAAGTCCATTAATATTTACCTCTTGATTTTATAACTTCAAGTGGTTTATACACTTTAATACTCTAACATATAGAATATTTACAGGCATGTAAAAAAAATCCTCCACCTCCTCGCCTACTTTTAGCTTTCCCAAAAGGCTTGCCATCGTTGAAACGCAACGGCTCGACTTTTACTCATGTAAAATGTAGTTCAAATATGAACACTTACCAAAATAATATTTAAGCGTACAGGGGACTAAAGTTTTTTTTTTAAAGTTATTCTGGCTTTATTACTAATTATAACTTAGAGAAAATAAGGCTTTGCAATTTAAAAATCCTTACTTCCATACTTTTATTATAAATCTGAAAGTTTTTTTTTCTTTGTTACGCTTTCATGCCTAAATAACTAAACCGATTTAAAAAATTCTTCACCAATGGAAAGCTACATTATCAGCGAGTAGCATGGTAAAAAAGTTGCCTTTTTAACGCGATAACCGACATACACGCGGGCGGAGCCACGGGAAATAGCTAGTCTTATATAATGGAGAAAAGAAAACTTTTCTGTTTGTGTCGGTGTAGTATAGTCGAAACATTGGGCAGTTCAAGGTTAAAATACTCAAAACTAATAAAACTGCATATATTTTCATTCTGATTTTGATAATCTCGTATTCCTTCACACTATCTTTCAATCAAAATTGCTAAGTATCAATTATACGAGTAATACGCTCAATGAGCAAACACGCGCAATCATTGAATGTTGAACTCAGAAACCCAAATCGTGTAACACTATCTATAACATAATGTAGATTATCAAATGCGCTATATGAAATTATACAACACCGTAATATTCTCTTACTTATAAGCTTTACGCAGACAACGAAGTAATTATTATGATATGAAGTGATATTTTACACAAAAAATGACCCCAGAGAACATAAGTCAAGCTAATTTAGGAAAGACTTGCAGTAAATACTGGGAGAGAGTATGAATTATTTCAGAGACATGTTCGCGAAAGAGAATAAATTGTTGCTGAATATGGATCGTATACACAAGAGTAATGTTGGACCTACTATGATATACTGGGTTGTTTACTTCAGGATTCTCTTGAGAGAGCGTCCAATATACTGCGATGATAAAGAACTGAGGTTCTGATAGAAAATGTAAAAAGAAGTTACGTAAGATAACACTATGAAACAAGCTAAATAAACAGTTGAATAAAGCCTTAATAAAAAAACATGAAACTTGATTTTGTGTGGAAACGCAGCTGTAAGACTATGAATATTAAAAAGTGTATGTAAAGAAAAATATTACATAAACCCCTTCAAAAGAGTTAAAGAAAACAAAATTACTGCCAATATTAAAGAAAAAGTGTGTTAATACCAAGTACCGTAATAAAAACGAATTATTACTGTTCCCTACGAGTATAAGACATGTTTACTAGCGAAAAAAGGTTGCCTGAAGATAATGTCCACATTAATTAGAGACCGAGCAAACTAAGGGTGTATTCAGACTGGACAAAAAGTTTGCAGTTTAGCTTTAGGCTCACTATTTACGCTTCGTCCGCAACCAGTTATTGTCCTAATGAGTGCCGTTATGGATCCAGAATGTATTAAAATGTGGCTTGTTAATGTGCGGCGTACTTAAACCATAAAAGGTCAAAAACGGTGGAGTATACTTAGAACTCTTACGTGTCTATACTTATTTCCGCAGAGAAAAACGATTCTTTGACCCGGCTCAAGATCGGTTGACCTTAAGTGTGACCAATGTTTAAGTTTTCCCCTTTTTATGCTTATCATCCATGCATTTATAATTTTAGATTAATCAAATATTTTTGTAGGTAGTTATGGCAACAAGCTTGCAAGCTATATTGTGATTCATCGATAAAATGTGTCATTTTGTGGGATTCAAAAATTATTCTATAACCCGTTGAACTCAGATATATGTATAGACACTAGTATTGAGATATACACACGTTACAGCAATTTATGGTTGCTGACCGTATAGCCCAGCGTTAAAATCAACACGTTAGGTTATAATCTTCCACAAATTATTTGTTAAATAAGGAGTAAATTTTAAATTCTGAACTACTTAGTTGGCGTTAAACAGGTTTATGATTAAACTCTGTAGTGCAAATTTTTTAATAAAGCAACACGTAAGTAATTGAATATTAAAATAACACCTATCTTGTTAAATATACAGTTTATTTTCCTTTTTGCTTAAAAAAATTAGATGGTGTTCCTTACGTTAATTTTTAATTAAGTTATAATCACATTAAGGTTATTTACTTTTTCAGACTCTAAGATTTTTTTTTTACATTATTAAATACATGCAACGCGAATTTCAAGCGACATCTTGTGTGAAACCACGGCTATTTACAGAATTTATTATTTATACACAATGATAATATTGTTTACCCAAAGCCACGAATACTCGTGATTCTGATTAGTCACGTTTTCAGAGAAATGTTATGTTGTGTTGGAAATATTAAAAAGTCGTGTCACTTTAAGTGAATTTACATTTAACACATATTTTTGTAAATAATAAAGAATTCGCCTATTATAATCTATGCATATAAAAACGTTAAGGTGATTTGTGTACGCTTCAAAAACTCAAAAAGTTCTGCACTGATTGAGTTCAAATTTCGACAATAAATAAACCGCTTCAAAGTTTGTTTTGATCTATTTTCAGTTTTGTTCATAAATTCTAATCAATGCAACCACAATGTGACACAGCGGAGCGTGGCAGGGTACAGCTACTTAATCTTAAATATTTGCTTATAAGTTATGTCGTATTGGCCAATTCAAATCTCATTGACATCATTATTCATTCTACCATAGCAACAATAGACAAGTACGCGATCCCGAGCTATGCAGTCTCTATTCCTTTTACCCATCCAAGACTTCGGTTATATTTTAACTTAGCTCCATCACAATATCCAATTTCTTTACCGATATCTTCTTTTTTTCACAGGATAATGACTACATTCCTCAAATAAATAGGGTAGGATAGTATTTACGAGTATTAAACTTTTTACATACAGGTGTACCATTCTACAACAAACCACTATTTAAAATAAAACCTAATGTAAGTTAGATTGGATGTATTGTATTGCAGTGATTATAGTTTGCCGGTACAAAGGAACAGTAAATTTTAATGGCCTGCCGACTGTAACATTATTCAAATCATTTTACCCATGAACTATTAGGAAAGACAAAAGAGCGTTGAAATGAGCGTGATGTACTGTGAGCAGCCTAGTTCAATAAATTGTTATCTAGGTACATACATCATCATCATCATCATCATCATCATCATCATCATCATCAACAGCCTCTAATAGTCTACTGCTTGACATAGGCCTCACCTTCGAAAGGAGATATTGGCCTAGTATGCCACGCTGATCAGACGGGTTGGTATAGAGTTTGTGTCAAGTTTTCCTTTTCTTTGCAGTGTTATTGTCCTGCGTAGTTTGCTCCCTTATTCTGCTCTTACTACACCCACGGGATGAATAGGAGTGGTGACACTCCGTATTCTTAATCCATCACCACACAGGAAGTACATAAATCCACTCATACCTAAATCACCAAAGGTAGGTAGACATGTATCGAACACCCACACCCACAACTGTTGCTATAGCAAGGCTATTGCTATTATGCATTGGGAATTAACGATGGAAAAATTAGGCGTCTCTTGAAATGAAGAGATAGTTACGAAGGGTATTCAATTTAAAGAAAGGGATATTGCTTGTATGCTTCACATAAGTTAGCGTCGATGGCCAAAAGATCTCCGACCAGCTCGATCCCTTGGCGTTATGTAGAGATGTACCTTCACTCTGCATTCCCTATCATATTATGTATCATAGAGAGTGCTCCGAGGAATTGTTTTGACTAATAACTGCCCCAACTTTCTGCCATCGTTCCACACGGCAAATTTTTCATCCCCATCACTTGGGTAATTGGCACTCCACTTTTTGCAGGCAAGTAGGTCAGGGACGAATCACTGTTATTTGAACTGGCTGTTGTCAGGAAGTCCGAGCCCTCTGACAAATTATACCACTGCCTATTGTTCATAGTCATTTGTAGTCTTCTTAGTTTGGTTATCAATTATACGGTTTGCAACGAACAAAAATGGAAATTGTTATCAGGACTTTGGTAACTATTTTCATTGTCCTTGTTTCTTATAAGGTCTTCACCTTGATCACTACCGTCGTTCTTATTGAAACGAGGGCAACAAGACAAGACAAGACAGCTTATTCATGATAAAGAATCAAATTAGTATATATCTAGCTGAATTCCTAGACTGATTAAAGCAAACTAGGTTTCTGTAAGTTTTCCTATGTCTGCCAAACAAATTGTTACTAATGTCACTGCTGCACAAATTGTTACTAATATCAGTGGCCAGCCAAAAGTTATATTAGTTCAAATAGTTATCAATCTTAATTTGCACGTAACATTGTCTGCGATAAATTGCTTTTTGCTAAAGTAAAATTTGCTCAACTAACGTTGACTTACTAAACTAAGTGACTGATACTCTACAGATACTTGTAGTTTGACGAAAAAAAAATGTGAGTACATTAAAGTAGGAAAACCTTTTTGGACAGAAAAGGTGTGAGATTTTCTTACTATTATTGCTACTACTATTTTATTTATAACACTAATGATGTCAAACTTTTGTTCAAGCTTTTTTCCATCAATTTTTTTTATTAAACTTTTTGTAAAATTTGTAATTCAGTTACAAATTATTAAGTCTAGTGTTCTCATCAGTTGTAATTACTTTTATAAGTTTTGTTAATAAGTCAAGATAACACATTTACCATACTGGATAATTTGGATAAACTTTTAATTTGGAATCTACAACCAAATTAGAAGATATAATTAAAAAGTAGGATGTACCTGATTCTTTCTAATTAAGATGTTATCTACCGATAAAAATCTTTAAAATCACTAAAGTAAACTATTTAGGTTGGCTATTTAAACACATCCGTAAGTTGTCTGACTTTATAAAGGTAAAAAAGTAATTTTCTTGTGAATCCGAACGAACGTTATTGACACATTTGTACATCTGTCACTATTTCGAACATCCGCTTAATCAATCTGTGAGTACCTCTAATATTATAATCAACTGCAGGAATGGCACAGCGGTTATACAGTCGCCGCACGATAGTGTCTTGAGTATTGGGGGTTAAATCTCCATAGTACAATTTTTTTTGTGATTCACAAATGTTTGTCCCGAGTCTGAGTGTTCTTAATGGCCGTTATTTGAATATTTGTTACCAAATAAGTAATAAAACCAATGATTGTAATGTCGGCGTGGGCGTAAATGTTTTTTTTTTTTGTTAAAAATTGGCATTTCGTAGATTTTTGAATTACTTTTTCTTTTAGAACTCATGGATTTTTATAGTGAAATGATTTTGAGTTGTTTAATTGGTTCTTTCATGTTAAAAACAGCAACCTTATTTCTTAGGCAATATTTAGGCTAACCTTTTCAAGTACAAACTTAATAGTTTTTAATTAAATAAATTGTATTAAAATGTTCATAATAGTAAATTTTATTACCTTCTTCATCACTTCCAATCATCTTATATCTGTCGTAACCACTAAGATCTCTATGTAAGCCGAGGCCGAAGTCATCCTTAGTCCACTGTAACTGCCCCGCTTTGTTCTCCACTCGACATGGTAACGTCACCCTGGAGCCGACTACTGCCGTCTGAAAATAGAACAATATATGTATAATTTAATTCTACGATGTGGGCCTGTTGGGCTCGTGGTTAGTTAACCTGTACTGCTACGGTCGTGGATTCGATTCCCACTTAGGACTAATAATTATGTGTTGCGCTGCAATTTAGATAGATATTTTAAGTATTATAGTTAAATCACGACTATATAATTAAAACACCATAATCATTTCACATTTTTTGAATGAGTCTTATAAGAGAATGTTTGCTGTGTAAAATTGCTAGACGTATTGAAACTAACATGTTTTTCTATTCAATATTAGATCAATTCTAATTAACCATGTTATATTAATTTTTATCTTGACTTTTACTTATCGAATTTTACTTTTTACTTAAAAATCGACACTTCATTAGCTCAATTCTATATTCTGATATAGAATATAGAAAAAACTAAATTACTACTATATACTACTACTACTATGGGTATTTAATAATTTAAAATTATAAAATTCTGTACATTCATCATCAACAGCCTTTACTAGTCCACTGCTGGATATAGGACTCTCCATAGAAAGAAGGTTTTGGCCTACTATACCACGCTGGCCAGACGGCTTAGTATAGGTTTAGGTATTTGTTTTAAGTTTTCCTTCTTTTTGCATTGCTGTTATCCTGCGTAGTTTGCTCCCTTAGTCGGCTGTTACGACACCCACGGAATGACTAGGGGTGACAAGGGACCACACGTTCTGTACAAAAGATTTAATTCAACTGACGGCAATTAATCATATACCTATAGATAAATTAGACTAGTATCGTATAGTTTAATATTTCATCATCATCATTATCATTCGAAAGTACATCCACTGTGGGACATGATCCTTGGCCATCGCCAAGAGGGGTTAGAAGTGACGTGCATCAATCAATCTGCGATCTCTATATTTTTTTTTTTTGCTTAAAAAAGACAACTCCCGCATTAGGAATATATCCTGTGTCGCGGGGGACTTTACAAACATACATGAAACGGACACAAAGAACACCCAGACTCAGAACAACAATTTGTGAATCACACAAAGTGGTGTCCCATGTGGGGATCGAACCCACAACACTCAGCGCAGTAGGAAGCGGCGTGACGACGCGCGGTCATCACCTGTCTACCTTATTGGTGAACGTCCTATGCTGTATTTCACTAAGCATAAATAAGATAAACTAAAAGTATTTAAATACAAAGTTTTGTATAACAACATAAGCTCTTAGTTTATTTTTCTCTTTCGGTAATAAAATATCTATGTTCTATTTTCAATAATTTTTAAGGTTTTTTCGACTGTTATGAGAATACATTTTAACTTAATTTCTTCTCATTTAGTTAAAGAAATAAATAAAGAAGGCACACTACACAAGCATAAAAACTCAACTCATGATCGCTCGATGATGAAGTAAGAGTCAAGAGAGAGTTATGATAATGTCAACTTAAAATAATTCCTTAAGTTGCTAAACTTAAATTAATTAGTATTGACTTGGAAATACATTTTTAACGAACCTGATATACTACTGATATTTCTAGAATCTGTTAAAAGCTGATAACTATACGGAATAATTATTAGTTGTTACGATTTCTCATGTAAAGAGAGGTTATTTTGGTAGTTAATGATGCCAATTTTGGCAGAGGTATTTCAGGCTAAAATAACCAACGATAAGCCCTAACTTAAATTACGTTGTTAGCGGTTTCATCAAAGCAAATCACCTACCCTGGAATGATGTAATTAAATGTATGAACATTACATTTAAGGCAAATTATTTTTAAACTAATTTCTCAATGGAATAAATCAAATTGGCCTGAATTACCCGCAATTTATTTGGGTTTATTTTAGGTCGGATAACATTTTTGTGGATGGTGTTTTTTTTACTAAATTTCATTTTACAATAAGGAATATGGTGAAATAATTATAACTATGTTAAAATTAAATGTATTTTTGTCGCCTTTATTTCTTTTATTTATACTAACGTGATTTTAGAAAGGTTTAAAGATTTTTGTGTAACAGAACAAATTGTAAATATTTTTCATTTATATACTATGAAATTCATTAATTGAGTTAGGATTTTATTTTAACAAAATCATCAAAAATCATACTCAAATTTAAAAATTGAACTTACAAAGAAAGATTTGATCTGAAAGAGGCAATCAAAATAATAGAACGAAGTCTTTAACGGATTATTTAAATTGAAAATCACTATATTATTACACCAGTATGTTGGAAATGAAGTGCTATGAAAGCTTGTCTAGAATTATCTCAATAGACACTGGTATGCGACAATATTCTAAGAATGCTTCTGGATTAATGAACACCGCCTATTACAGTTTTGTAATTGGAACTTGGCAAGCTTTTTATTGAAAATAAAAGTAAAAAAGTATATATTTTTATTGACCTATAATTTTTACTTACATCATATTTGTTATATAAATATAGTTTAATGCTCAGGTAGGCAGAGTACTTGAACAAATTAAGTAACTTAGAATTTGGTTTAAGCCGGTTTGCTCATGAAAAAAGTAGTCCGGAACTGTTAGGATGTCCTTGGATAAATAGTGTGTACATAACTTGTATTCTGCTATCGTATCAAAGTACTTGACGTCGACAGCAAAAATAATGAGCGACATTCTAGCTCGATATCTGACTGAAAACTGGCAGGAAATATAAATTTATTTGCAGTCATTTGTAAAGTAAAAATATTTTTACACGTTATTACTTTTTGTATAATAAACTAAAAACAGTATCATCACATGGATTTAATGAGTACAGTTCTATACAGAGTAAACAATTATAAGTAGTGTACGCCGCAGCGAGTATTCTCAAAGTGTCAGAACTTAAGGACCAAGATGCTTCGCCATTTCCTACGATCGTTTATGAAATATTGAAAGCGAAGCAATTATGGATGGACTTATGAACTTGTCGGTTAGTAAGCCATCAGTCAATAGTAGTGATTAGGACAACATACCACCTCGATAAATTATTGTAGCAATATATACTACGGGATCCATGTTCGGTAACAGACAATTAAGGTTTGATTTGATTGATTTAGTGACGAGTTCTGGAGTACGAGGTAGTGGGTAATTCTCGTTAGATACGTAGTGCGACGTGTGTGGAATGTAATTAAATAGGGCCAGAATTGATGAAATTAGATTGGAACGCTGATTGTAATTTGGAAATATATTTAATTGTAACGTTTACAAAATTTCCTACACTAAGTTCACTGAACCTACTTCACGCAAAATCCAAAGAAAAAAATTATTTTGAGCTGGTAAATTTTGAAAGGTTATTATGTAATTTTGTTCTTAATGATTTTTTTTTAAAACAGACATTACTATGTTTTTTTGAACTGGCCATACCTTAAAAGAGATTAATTAAAAACTAAAATAGATTACATTTTGGTAAGTTTTATCCATGTTTTACTTACAAGTTTTGATTTTTTCAATTTTTTTCGTAAAGGAGATAAGCAACAGTTAAAAAATGAGCCTATAATTACACATTGGTAAAATTAGAAGAACACGATACTTAAAATTCACCTAATTCCTATTTCAAAGATGATGATAAGGTAGATTCATACGTTCGAAAAAAAATATTTCGCGTGTGTCCATAAGTATAGCCTCAGTTGTCCTCCATAGCAATTTAATGATTTTATTGATTTGATATCTTCAAATAAACATTAAATATAAATGATATGACAATTGCTTGTTAGTATTGACGTAAAACAAATTTGACGTTTAACAAAATTATACTGAATTGACTTGTCAGTCATCTGATTGATATGATTTTCTCTGCTCCTTCCTTTTCCCAAGTTTTAATGTAATGTGATTGTAGTTTATACTGATATGTTTCCCCTTAAAAGTATAAATTAACATTGCTATAGCCGTTATCTAAGTATTTTGTGGCTCCACAACAAAGCTGAGATGGTTAAAAAAAGGTAAAAATATATATTACCTGATCTTGTGGCTCCATCGCGAACTTTTGCTCTTGATAACCACCACACACACCTATAACACTGAACAACACTATACAACAACTGAACACTAACACATTTTGAGTCCGCAACAACAAGAACAGTGACGAAACGCCCCTACTAGTCAGTCTTATCGTACACCTATAGTTCACCATCGTTACCTCTGTACTGCTACAGACAATATCCGTCTACCAACATAACAAGGAAATCCGGGGTTTATTTTAAGGCATTTACATTTTAACGGAAGTTCAACTTCCCCTATTCGAATGTTCTATTTTCAAAACGCACAGTATTGTACTGAATGCCATAGTTTTATTTTTAGATGCTTTTTAGAGGTATGATTTATTAGTTCTCGGGTTTTAAAAGCAGCCGACGATGTGTCGTATCTGAAACAAAGGAAAAAAATAGATAAGTAAGTGGATTATGGTGTCGCTCGTTGGGGTGATGTGGTGATTGACATAAAAGAGACTTGAATAGTTTATTAAATATTCCTTTTATAAATATTGATACAATTTTACTTTTAAGTTTTTACGTACTGAAAGCGTTACTGCTTTTCTAAGTATCTGTCAGTTGTTGTAAACTATTTATTAAAATAGTAGGCCAAAACCTTCTTTCTAAAGAGAGGCCTATGTCCAGCAGTGGACTATTAAAGGCTGTTGATGTGATGTGATGTGATTTATTTAAAATAAATTCCTGGGTTATACATCTTTAAGATATGCAAATATGAACTAGTTTTTTTCTTTTATTAAGAAATTAAGAGAAAAAATTATGAAAGAAAATGAAGATGTTAGTAAAACAGCAACGTAATAGTTGGATTAAATTAAAGGTATATCGAAAATTAGAAACAGTATATGAGCATAAAAAGCATTTGCTTTCAGCTCCGCTCGCCTAGGAGTCATTTTCTACTTCATGCAGGCAACTGCATGAAAGTTGAAAATAATAAGCTGTTCTAATAAGCCCAAAAATGGTATGTTTGCTGTAATTTGCTGAGGATTTGGCTATCCCGCAGACTATTGGATGCAGCAGCAAGTTCCAGGTTACCATATCGTGGAAATACCATCAAAGTAACAGTATACCATATTTTAGATCAATCGGATCGGCTGATTTTAGTGAGATCCCTTCATCACCTAGGAAATGAGCTAATGATCTTGAAAATTTATAGCTAAGAACCATCTGGATCACATCGGCTGTCGGACAAAAAAAAGCGCATCGGAATCGGTACATCCGTTCGGGAGCTATGATGCCACAGACAGACAGACAGATACACAGATATACAGGTTAAGCTTAAAACACCCGTCGTTTTCTATCGGGGATTAAACAAATTAGATCAGAAGTTTACTCTCTTACCTCAGTAATTATTTTAAAAAAAGTATTAGGTACAATAAACATTGCAATAAATCTAAAACAATTGTTCTTTAGGTCGTCACGTACAAAATATGAAAGTTTTGACAGCCCCGCATAGCAGTGACAAAGGAAAACGTAGCTTAAATAATAAATTACAAAGAAAACAAACTTCTGAACAACTTTTTGCCTACAATGATATAGTTCAAGGCATTACTTCCGTCTGAATTTTTATTGTACCCAGTCTTGCTATAAAACAATTTATTTTTTAAATTCAAACCTAGAGCTTTAGAATAGAGGATTTTACAATTTAATTTAACTAAAATGACCTTTTTTATGTGAAAAACCAAACAGTCGTTACTAAAATCACATATTACTCTCAGGTCAGGTCAGGTGTATTGCCAGGACCTCAGAATTACCCTAGATAGGAAATTTGTAAATACTGGCAGCCTTGGCCGCTTTTTTAATTAAAATTGACCTAGTAATATACTATGCAAATTAAAATTGATATTTATTATTGCTATGAAATGTTCTACACTATATTTAAAAAATATCAAGTACTGTTTTATAAAAGTAAGTTAACTAGCAAGCATAAGTTGAGCAGTTACTGTTTCAATCATACTCAAATATTTTTTGTATGGATGTGTATGTTGAATATATGTATGTTTGTATGTAATGTGAATGTGAATATGTGAAATAATGCATGTAACATTGTTATATTTAACCTTAACTTCACTAATTTGTGGATAATAAAGTTTTGTTCTCACTGAATTGAATAAATTTTTGGTCAAAGTAGATACTATTCGAATAGAATAATAATAACCTAAATTGCTTAGAGCTATGAATATACAAGGTTTAAGGTAAAGGTCATATTAGACATTAGAGTAACCTTAACTCCCAAACTAGGTGTTCCTGTGACTTAGGAATAAGTTACTGTTCTGTGTTATAGAGAGAAATTATAGATTTTAATATAATGTGATGTGTGTGTGTGGTTGTGTGTGTGTGTGTGCATGTGTGTATGTGTTGTACAGCTCACTGCTGTAGTTGAAGTGGTCCTTTCCTTTAGATTTCTAGAGATTTTTAGATCTTAATGAACCGGTTTTTTATTAAATTATATTATATGTTTCATATTATAAGTCTTATAAATTGTAAGACTCGCATGTCTTGTTTAATAACCAATGATCAAAATTGCCAAAGGGTTGGTGAATTGATTACAAGAGCCTTTTTTGCTGGTTACTTTTTTTATTTCCCACGTGGGGCGAGACTGTAACCCTCTAACAGGCACGTGCCCGGACTTGTTGGTGCTAGGTGAATATAAACTGATGTCTCTAACACCAAATTTTATAGAGAAATAGTGAGATATAAAAAAGAAGATTTAATATCGTGTAAAACACGAACTTCCTCAAGCATTTTTTTACTAATATTTATTAATATTATGTCTCAACATTAGTAGATCGATTGAAATGATCGATCTAATAATGTTAATCAAACGATCATGTTATCATCAAACAATCTATAAACAATACTATAGATGAGAGTACTAGTTTTTGCTGTCTATATTTGCTTCACACGTTAGTTGAAATAACGAAGAGACCTTCCGACCATATTAGAGTAAAAAGAGGAATATATTTACACTAAACTCGTTTTCAATTCGTCTTGCCCTGAGGTCATGATGTTTAAAACACCTATTTTAAATCAGCAATAAAATCCTAATAATAGAAGTAAGAAGATATCTGACATATTTTTATTTGTCATTTTAATTATGTCCATTGTTCGCATTCTTAAAGTTATTTTAAGAGAATTCTTTTATATAATTAATATTAAATAGCGGCGCCATGTCTGTTGTCATGGTCTATTAATATCGTTAACCAACCGAGCCGTTCTAAATTCAAAGTGATTCCTGAATTCTCAGACGAATGAATCGTCCAAGAATGGATGGTTGCATGAATGAGTCATATGTAAGTGAATGAATGAATTGAGAGAACTGATCCGGCGAGGACTATAAAAAGATGCACTTCTTTTGCTTCTATTTAATGTTTAACGTCCCCTTAATTTTTGACGTGAACTGATGCGGGTGGGTAAGACACCGGTGATGCGACGCGTCGCCACGCTATGTGATATTATAATTATGTAACATGTAATGCGGTGGTCACGCGTCGCCATGCGCAAGTGGCTCTGCGATTATCTCGCGTTTATTACTAAAGTGACTTTTTCAACTTTATTTCTAGAAAATAATTTCGACGTTTCTCATCTGCCAAAGGCTCAATTGTTTTTCTTAATCTTTTTACTGTTTTATGTTGTCTGTTTTTTTTTAATTTATATTAGTTTTAAAAAAATAAGCATGCTAGTTGCATAGTTTTAAACCTATTTTTTTTTTGTAAATTATTACTATTTTAAAAATTTGCGAGAAAAATATATCTTTAATTTTCTTATAATAGATGTTGTTGTTGGTTGTAACAATACTAAACATTCGCTTCATTACGAAACCTGGAATTCATTTAGGACTTCTCAATAAATTGAGGTTTTACTTTAAAATTTAGAGGTGCATTAAACTGTCTTTGAAATAAATATTCAAATGATTTTTTTTTACATTCTTGTACACATTCACTCACATTTTGCCTGCTATAATTTTAATTTAACATAATATTACCAGTTTATTAATAAAAATACCTACTTAAATATTTCTAAATACAGACATAATTACAGCCTGAAGTAGAACAAAATAGTGCAGAAGCTGGTTGCTTCATAAAATATTTCCATTAACTCTAAACTTTCGTTAAGTCTGATGGTTAGTAATCCTGACTGATGAGTCCTGAGTTCTTTTGCCACCCTTTTATTTTTTGTGTGCGGTTTTTGGTCGAACCGATCAAAATAATTAGAATGTATTATACCTTGAGACCCTTTGTTCTGCGGCTGAGTGTAACTTATCTATAATATGTATGCATTTAGATAAATATATACTCGTTACGATAGCATAGACTGATATCGAATATAATAAGTATGTGTAGTGAAAGAAAAAAGTATCAAAATTGATAAACATAGGGCAATTTTTTGTTTCACACCACGAGCTGAATTACAAACAACATAGAAATACAATATAGTTTAAAACAACTTAAAAACACGCTTTTGTAACTCCCAGACTAAAAAACTTAGGCAGGCTTTAATAATGCAGATTATACATTTTTGGCATAGCAAAACAAAAAGTGTGAAACTGATTTCCATACTGAAATGCGCATTCTCTTTTATCAATTTATTATATTGTCAACGGTCCTTGATAAGTGTGCGATGTTTCATTTTAATTCAGTTTAGAAGTGGCTCAAAATCAAGTTCGAAGATTCCGTTACATACATACATAGATACATACATAGCAAGCTAATAAAGGCGTGTTAAAAAAGGTTATTGTCGGTAGTGTAAACTACTATAACGAACATTATTCGTCACACTTAGAATATTCATGTTTATATATTTATCATTATGTTAAATTATAATGATATTAGTACTCTCCAAAGGTATGTCAAGATTTCCGTCAAAATTTTTCTTGAACATGACCACAATGAGGTCATTCAACCCGCCAATAATAATCGTAACAAATCGATGAGAATCGGAACGAGAACTTGTTGAAATAACGCACAATGCCCATTAATTATGGCTACCAGGTTGTTATTAGGGCTAATATTTCAAGTCCAGAATGTAAACTTATCTGTTTTGAATGGTGAAATGAAAACATATGTACAGTAGTCTGTTTACTCTACTGTGTTACTATAAAACACGCTTATGATAAAGTAGCTTCGCTGGCAATTATAAATAAGTTATTTTCCTATTTCCTGAATTTATATAATATAAATAAATGAAATATTCGTCATCGATTATTCGAACTTATCTATTGACTTGGTTTTAATATTATACAATTTAAATTATAGATTATAGACACACGCAAAGTATATACAACAACAATGTACAATAAAAAATGGAAATCAAATAGTAGTAACTAAGTCTGTCTGGGTCGATCTAAAATTGCTCGTTTCCAAATGTGTCCTCATGGGAAGAAATCCAGCAAATAAACACTTCACTTCATTTTCAAAGATGATTGATTTATATATTTTTCTATTTAGTGTAGAGACTTTAAAAGTCAACACAAACATTAAATCATTTATTTCTTGGATGTCAGATAGGTTTTGGTTTGGGATCCACGTATGGCACGCCAGCCTACGTATGGCACCGTCCTAACCTTAACTTGTACGTCTTTACTATGTGTTTCTATGTATAAGAAGTATGTATTTACAAAAAAAAAGTATATATGTATTTATGTCAGTTGTCTAGTAGCCATGGTACATGGTCAGTTGTCTTTGCTTGGTTTGGGACTAGATGGCGTTATGTGAATGTGGTAGAATATTATTATAATAATTTATTATTATAATTATTATTATTTACCTAAACTTTTGACGTATGACGCCGTCGTAGTATACTTCACCCCTTGCACAAATCCCCCCAGTCCCATTAGGTCCGAGACTATTCGATTATCTCATGTTTTGAAAAATAAACATTTGCCGTATACCTTAAACATTTTTACCTATGTATATATAAACGATGCTTTTTTCTGCACATTATAACGCAATTATAGTTTCTAATAATATAATATATTGAGGATCAAGAAACGTGATAAAAATTTCTGATTAAAAATAAACACAATAAATTTTAAAAAAATGGACCTCTAACTTGACTATGGGAATTATGGGTTTCGTAGCAAGAGAAGATATCACACGCTCTGGAACATTATAACGTTAATTGCTAACCATTGTTGGCCTAGTCGTTTTATTAAAAATAACCTCATTTTTATGTAAATCTTATTATTAAGTCTTCTTTACCTAAAAAATTAAACAAAGTTGTTAAATTTGTTGTTTTGTTTAATTTAATCGAACACATTGAAAATGTGAATTTCCCATTTCATTTTGTATATTAATGATTTGTATTTAATTAAAGTGTGTTATAATACTAAAAGAAACGGTGAGAAAGTATTTTTATTAACTATATTACGGCTTGAATAGTTCTAATGTTACTGTCATATGGTGTTTTAATAACCAACATCCGTCTCTATTAATTCTATAAATTTCTCTGAGATCGGTAGAGACCAACTTAGTAGTATAATAATAATAAAAAGGATGGCTCTACGAATTATATCTAATTTTATTATGAACTTGCTTTTTATTAAATCAATAATAATTATAGTTTGGTAAACTACACTACACTACTTTTGAATTTGAATGAATAATAATAATATTAATAATATTGTACCACATTCACACAACGCCATCTAGTCCCAAACTAAGCAGAGCTTGTACTATGGGTACTAGATAACTGATATACATATATACTTTTTTTTTTTGTAAATACATACTTATTATACATAAAATATATTAAAATGAATAAAGAGATTTTTTTAAAGAGTATCATATCTATATCGTGGTTTTGTCGTTAGACCACTGTTACCAAGATATATTAGATAAATAATTATAGTATTGTCATTAAACTACATATTATAAAGATTTATTTCTATACGACTATTAGAAGTAGATTGAAATTAACTTTCAAAATTTAAGAAAATTAAAGAAAATAAGGTTCTATTCTAAGGTATTTTTTTTATGTTTGCTACCACAGAACTCCGTCATTTGTGAACCAATTATGAGATTTTAATTTATTCTGGATGGTATACTTCCCGTTTGGTCTCGTTAAAGTTTGAAGAAAAATACATTAGATCCTAATATTAGGGGCCATATATAAAGAATACAATTTATGATGTAAGCATATTGAATTCGGTGATACTTTTATAAAGTTAATTACTTAGATAGTTAGAAACTTATTTATAAATGAAACTAATAAAAGTATAGTTGTTTTAAACAAAGACATTTTTTTTTCATTTACTTACACTTCAAGCGCATTGGCGGCATTCCTGTGGCATTCTCTACCAGTCAACCATTGGGTGATGCAGAGAAAACAGGAAGTAGGTGTATTTTCGTTACAGTTAATTTTAGACAGATAATATTTAGCAATGTATGCCTATACATACATATATATATGTATACAAAATCACAAATATACATAAGTACATACGTTACCATACATAAACACAGTAAAAAACATATAAATTCGTACATACGTAAACAGATACTAATAACATTTTATTGTATATTTCCAATAAACCTTACCAGTGATGTTTAACTGAAATCACAAAAGAATATAGCCATTCTGAATCGTTTCCCCTTCCTATCTCTTCACTACCCATTTAAGATATCGAGAAATCTCACTTAGCCGTATCAATAAAAACGAATGTTCTCAATACCCTCACCTAATTAGTGAAATCATCTTTTATCAGAGATACTCAACTAGGGTTATTTCTCCTATAATCGTATTCATTTAAATTTATTGCTGATAAGAAAAATTAAAGAGCTTTAGATAGTGGAGCATTTAAAATAATTTCTATCCTATTTATTTAATGCGCTTCAGTTTAATCCAATGGATTCACGTGTACTTAATAAGATTTTAATGCTTTTTAAGTAGTCGATAGCGTGCATTTCATGTTTTTGTAATAATCAAAGAAATATAATTGTTTTAATTGGGCTTGCGATCGGAGATAACAGTTTGAACTTCTCCACTCCTCTCTCCCAGTATACTGACGCCGTGAGGCCAATCCATAAGCATATGGCTCATTTAAAGGAGTTCACAAATATACTAATAATAACTGAGACCTATGTTTCTCTGAATGGCAGCTGAGCCTAAGGTTTTTTAAATTTACTTAAACATTATTTCTGAATTGCGAAGATTACAAGGATAATAATCAATGTGCTACTGAAGAGATTTCTTAAAATGCCACCATTGAGTAAGAAATGTAAAGTATAGAAAGTAAGTTTATTAAAGGGAATGTTGATTTTTAGATAACCTGGAATTGCAAGCAGTTTCTTTTTTGTTCTATGTATAACAATAAAACTAAAATTGTTTAGAACTGAAAAAGATACTATAGTTCCGCCACCAAAGGAGTAAATTTCATTATTATATAGATGTAATTGTCGCAAAGGTTTCAGGTGAGAGTAATGGAGTCTTTTTTTTAAAGGCACATTAGGAATATATCCTGTGTCGCGGGGGACTTTACAAACATACATGAAACAAACACAAAGAAGACCCAGACTTAGAACAACAATTTGTAGATCACACAAAGTGTCGTCCCATATGGGGATCGGACCCACAACATTTAGCGCAGCAGTGAGCGGCGTGGCGACCGCTTAAACTACTACGCCATCCGTGCTTTCAAATTATTGACTTGATATTACAAATATTAACAGTACCAATGGGCATTGATTCTAAACAATAATATTAATACCCAATAAAATTCAATTTTACGTTAGTTATTTTTATGATTTCAGCCAATCCTGAATCATGAAAACATGTATAATAGACATAATCAATAAAAACAGTAATAAATATACTAAAGGCAACTTACGTACCAGGTGACAAAATTCAAAACACTATATCACAGAAACACACAGACTCAACCCCCCACTCCAGCTTTAACGACATGACCATTCAACCCGTGCCACGCGACTGTCTCGGCATTTGAATTTATCCTAGTGCGGGTATTTTTAACTTACCCCCTCGTAAGTCTGGTTTAAATGTGACTCACGGAGGGTGCCACAATCCAATGATCTCCGGTTGAGTAATTAATTAATTGTGTCTGTTGTTCTTTGGGTTAAAAATAGGTGTTAATGGCGGTTCGGGTTATGCGGAAATTGTTCACAAATGTTTTTATAAGTAAGTTTGTTCCTAAATAGATTCAGTATATAATAAAGAGGAAATAATGTTCTGGTTAGAGGAAGAATAATACAGTTTATGAAAACTTAGCAGTGTCTGGAGATTCTCCTTAGTTAAAACCTACACCTACCTATATAAAGTAAATTGCAAATGGTAAAATATTAAATAAAATCGGTTTAACCGTTTCAGGAATTATTTAATAAAATATTTCCATTTTCTAATATTAGTTACAGTTTTTCGTTAAGAGTATTTAGTGGTTTAAATAATGTGTGTAGATCAAGTTCATATCAACAGCTAAAAAGTGAGAAATACCATGTCGCAACTACATAATTTCGCTTATTTGGTACCATTTTATGACTTAACTACTCCACTGATCATCAAGGAATATCTTTTTTACTATCAGTTTTATAGACGGGCACAATGGCACAATGACATGATCCAGACAATAAAGTACTGTAACCGAATGACCTGAATCGATAGACAAAATATTTATACTCAAAGACAAAAACTAGTCTAGTGTTATAGCGTTAAAAAACTTTTATTTCATGCTATAGATTTTGAAGGATTGAAAAAACCCTAAAGTCTTAAAGGAAACCTAGAAAACCTAACCTAACCAATTCAAAAAATGGGCATAACTAAATTTTTTATCTTGCCTGCCAGCTTATCATGGAGCGGGTTAGTTACTTGTTTGCCAACATAAATGTATAACTTGAAAATTAAAATTAAATATATGAAATCGAGCAAGTTTTTAATTGCCGTGTTTTTTGACATAGATCAATTTACCGTAGACCAGCAATTAACTCTACTAAAATTTACACATCGCATTAGCTAATGGTAATACAAATCTCTGTAAATAGAACATTTAAGCGGCCGTATCAATTTCAATTAAAATAGTTTAATCAGATTGAGCATTTCACAAGGCATTTCCGTATTTATTATTTACTCTTTTGATGTTAGACGTGTACAAATTCCAGTTAAACGATTATATCAGTATACTAGGATATACTATAGAGAGCTATCTATACTAAAACTAAATAATCATATCTAAACATAAAACAGACAAATAAAACATACAAACAGATATGTCTGTGCTATGGTGACCAGACCGCGGAAAAATATATGTATATATTTCTTAATACACACATATTATATATAAATTACATTCACACACATAGAATTATATTTTATCCTGGGTGAAAATAGAAGACACATAAATCATTCAAAAAAAAGTTAAACCGACTTCAAACAATACTGACAAAGACCACTAAAAATTAGAAAATAATAACAAATCTAAGTAAAAAAACTATAATAAGTACCCTCAATATAACAGGTAACATTAAACAGACTAGGAGGGACTATTGCTATTTTAATTTTACCTGTATAATTTTTTTATATTTTTGAGGTCGGTTAATAACCTCCTCTTTTGTGTTTATGAAGTCGGTAAAAAATCAGGCTTAGCAGCTGGATCTAAGCTAAGCCAACAGAAATGTGTACTTACATGGTCATATACCATATGACCGCGACTACGTCCGCGTGGTGGTCGAAATCAGACATCGTAGAGGATTCAATGGATCAAGATTATAACTATATTCTCCATGCAAACTTCCATCCTTTTATAAATTTAGTTTTGAGAAATTTATAATACCGTTTTATACTACTTTTAATAAAAAGTGTGAGGAACAAAACGTACACAAAACTACTACCAAAAGTGTCAAAATTTCCAACCTCCATTTTCTTTCCTTCTTTGTGCACACATTCGTCACCTAAGTAACATTTGTGCAAAATTTCATGCTTCTATACCCAGCCAACAGCTGTGCGTTGATCGATCAGTCAGTCAGTTAATCAGTCTGCCAGTTTCTTCTTTTATAGATATAGATTACTTGCATTGAGCAGGAATTGAACCTCCAATGTTGAGGTCGAAAGCACTACCGTTGTACCATATACTCGTATGACACACTAACTCCAAATTAGGATCTGAAATTATTAACTTTCACAGAAATTTCGCTTACAAAGTAAAACAAGTAGTAACGACCACATTTATCATTCCAGAATCTCTAAATAAACATTGAAAATACAATTGTTTTCCAAAATGGAACCTTATACCTAACTAAACAGACAGGGGAAGCCATCTTGACTTCTAAATTAGAAATGATTCTAAATTTAAATACTGAGTTGCTATTGGATGTCCGGAAATGGAGAGCATTCTGTACGGATGGATACAAGTTTCGACGTGATCAAGTTTTTTGGGGGTCGATGAGATAAAAAGAATCGTTTTCAGCTTTTGTCTGATAGTTACATTTTTTTTAGATTTATTTTGTACGTGTGTTCTGGTTGTTTAGTTGCCGTAAAAATGACAAAGCAAATGTTAAGTTTTGTTAAAAAAACTATTTGTATTACATTTACAGTTCCAGAATTGTAATAAATGACTAATTTAAAAGCTATAGATGCTGTTTTTTCTATTTAATTTTATGCTTTCTTCAATTACGTACCAATAGATTTCTGAATACATTTCTGGATATTGATTACTACGACAAATTTACAAAGTTTCTGTACTATTTTAAAGATAACCTTTTATTGTATATCGTATGATTACATTTATTTAGCATATTTCATAACTTATAACAATATGTAATAAAATTTGATAGTATAATATTATATCATTTATTTATTTAACTAAACGTGTTTGCAAAATACCAGCATATTCGGTTTAGGATAACTGCAGTATAATTCACTAGCAAGATTTGACTTAAACACACATAATAACCATTGCAATAAATAAAAGCATGTAAAAAAATATTATATTGATATCAAATTCAAATTCATGATAAATTTAATTCGGCAGTCGGCTGTTGACATAGAATAATATTAAATTAATTACTATTTATATTATTATTTATTGTACACCAGGTAACTAAAAAATAACTGAATTCTAGATTACATAACTTATTTGAAATAAGTACAAGTGGCGGCCTTATCGCTCAGAGGTAATCTCTAACAGGCAACCGTGAGATGGAGAGAAAACATGATTGGGGATTTTTTTAGGATAGTAGATGTTATGTACGAATACTATAAAACAGTGCTGTATTATATTATTTTATTACAAATTATTAAACCGGTAATTTCCAAGAGACATCGTGAATTTAATTACCTGATCACTTCTCACAAGGCTGAATTGCTTGGAAACGCGGTTATAGATCGGCGCTGGAGAACAGCGAACTTATCTTTTTGCAATCGATTTTTTTTTTATATTATTACCTGGTTGTGCGTTGATCTATTAGTTCATGTATTTTTATGGAATTCTATGGAATAAAAAACACTTGTTTTTGTACGTACCTAGTTGTTATTTTTCATAACATTATGAGTAAAAAAAATTAATTATATGAAAACCGATTTGACAAGAAAATCAATAAGTGACTGTGAAACTTTTAGCAAATTAGGCAGTATGAAGGATTTATCGAATTAAACTTGTATACAGCTTCTATTAGGTATAATGGTTTCATAATCTATTAGGTATAATGGTTTCATAATCATTATCACTAAAATTCTAGTTAAATCAATCAAGGTAATTCAATGCGTGTCTTAGAATTACGCTGACGTTATTACTGTAGCTACTGAGTCGAATTAAAACCAGAAGGCCTAGAGTAAGTTTATTTCATTTTCACTCGATCGTCACGGTGAACGCGTTCGGTGTTGTGATGACACTGAAATCTTCGCCAAACGCGCTCGTCGTCGAGAGCGAGTTGAAGTGACACAAACTCACACTAGGGTCGCTGTAAAAACTAGTATGGGTATTTAATATATACTTCTTATTATTACTGGTAATCTATGTGAGAACCAGTGTTAAAAAAGAAAAGTAACGAATGTATTAATATACCTTCGTTACTTTTCACCGAGTGAGTGACGTTACTGGAGACTAATCACCCTCGCCCTTATACTCAGGGCGTTATGCACTTATGACTCTTGACTTGCAAGACTTGCATGTGCAGCGGTAATCGTGACCCGTTTGCTCGCTTCCCCCCTTATAGCATAAAAACAATTTATCTAACATAGTTTCGACATCTAACTAAAAAAAGATGTACTCAAGAGATTCCAATAAAAAATATATCACCAATCTTAATCTAATAATTTTCTACTCTTCAAATTCAACTTTGAACAAGAATTTTCCAATTAATAAGACGTTACTGACATCAAAATATTTAATAATCTCTGTAATAGAAATATTTTTTAAAATTAAGATTATTTATATAAACTATGGTTATATATATATATATTTGATTTGTGGTCATAAATACAAACATTATAATTTAAATAAAAACTTGTAAAAGACAAACAAATCCTTGGATATCCCTTCGTGTTCATCAGCAACAACAAACAATTTTTTAAAGTTCTAACTACTATCATTAACTGACTGTCTGTTTTCACATCAAAGTGATACGGACGGCGTCAGAGCGTGTCATTAAAACGATAATTATATGTTGTTCTGAAAAGAATATTATTTGTGATCTACATGATCGTTGAAAGTTGATTTACATTGTAATTCTGTCGTCGTGTCTTGTTTTTAATGTTATACAAAAAAGCAAATTCGTTTGTTATGTGTTATTACTTTGTAGTTGTATACCACCTCTGTCTTTATTTAAACTCTGTTTGGAACAAAAATGAGATGCATTTAAAATAGAGCTTCAGTTCGGTTAAAAGACTCTACACCACGAAAGGCAGTGCTAGAGGTTAATTTTACTAGCGTAGTATAGCACTGATACAAATGTCTATTGTAAAGTTTTGTTTTGTTTTATTTGGTCCCTAATCCCATGTGTTCTTATGTGACTTGGAAATAGACATACCAGATTTTCAAGAAAGAAGAGAACGGGTGAATAATGCACAATTTAATTGATACAACTTCTAATTCGAGGGCTTATAACTATTAATATTTTGAATCTCCGACGTAAAAAGCATGTTATACGATTAACTCGTTTATTTATGAGGAATGAAGAAGAAAGGAAAGAAAGAATAAATGTTTCTCAATTTTTTTACAATCATTATGCATTTTTTTCTTTTTTTATGTTAGAGGGGGCAGACGAGCAGACGGGTCACCTGATGGAAAGTGACTGTCGCCGCCCATGAACGTCTGCAACTCAGGATTCACAAACGCGTTGCCGGCTTTTAGAAAGGAGTACACTCTTTTCTTGAAGGTTTGAAGGTCGTATCGGTCCGGAAATATCGCAGACGATAACCCGTTCCACAGATTGGTTGTGCGGGGCCAAAAAGTGTCTCGAAAAGCGCACAGTATTAGAGCGCCAACTATTCAGATAATGAGGATGAAAATTTTGCCGCGTGGAACGATGGCGGAAATTTGCGGCTGGTATTAGTCCGAACAATTCCTCGGAGCACTCACCATTATATATGCGATAGGGAATGCAGAGTGAAGATACATCTCTACGTAACGCCTAAGGATTGAGCCGATCGGAGATGTTCGGGCTATCGACGATTCGAGTCGCCCTTCGTTGGATGCGGTCCAGAGGGAGAAGGTGGTACTTAGGTGCCCCTGCATAGAGATGGGAACAGTATTCCATATGCGGCCGGACTTGCGCCTTATAGAGCTGAAGGCGGTGGGCCGGAGTGAAATACTGCCTCGATCTGTTCAAGACACCGAGCTTCTTCGAGGCCAATTTGACCTTACCCTCTAAGTGACCCCAAACTGGACTTCGCTCGATATGTCGATGCCTAGGATTCCTATGCTGGCTGAGGCAGTTAGGGAGGTGCTCTCAAACTGATGTGATACGACAAATGGTTCTTTTTTGCGGTGAACGCACATACCTGTATCTTTTTTTGGGTTAAACTGGACTAGATTTAGTCGGCCCCAATCTGAAACCTACGCTAAGGAAGTTTCAATTTCAGAAACAAGTTTGTTTAGACTCTCGATGACGTTTTCCTGAGAAATATTGGGGCGGGAGGTATAAAGGCATCTCCTGTGATATCATCTGCATAGCAATGGATGCTACTAGTTTGCAAAATGCAAATACAGAGCCTTTTGGGACACCAGCATTTTTTTTTACTGCCGCCAAACTGCACGACAGGTTATGATTTAGTTTAGTTTTATTTGAAAGGTTGAGTCGTTTTCTTTTCTGTGATTGAAGAAAATCTATTCAGCCGAAAGTCATCACGTTTTTTCTCTAAAATCGTTAAAAGGATTTTTTGAGTTGTTCATATTTTACATCTTTAATGGTTTACCTTATCAGGCGGGCTGTTGCTCGTTGCCAACCAATTGTTTTGAAAGTCATTCAACTGGGATATTCATTGTCAATTACTAGGGAACTGGAAGTAACTCATTTGCGTGTAGATTTTAGTTATTTAAAAACTGAAATGAAAATGATATCTATAAACAATTACAAAAATTGGAAGTACTTATAGTTACAAAGCAGCCAAACTCTGAGAATATTTAAACATTATAAGATTAATATATTTCGCCCATATATATTTAATTTTTTATTTAAACAGAAGTATCAAGCAAGCAAGCTTTTATACGAGTAAGGAACCAGTTTTATTACGATAACAACTGCCCAAAAAACACGAGAATCGTAACACTTTTAATGAAAACATTATTCCGATAAATTATGCGATAAAAATCTCCATGCTTTGTAATCTTATTCCGACTTGCCAAATAATTCTAAGAACAGAACAGGTACACAGATAGAGCTAATTGATAATATTATTGACCAATCACGTGTATTAAATATGGGGTATTGTTTTGTCATAAAATTACTTTAAGTGGAAAACCCCTATGATCTGCTTGAGCTCGTCAGGATGAACAACCGTAGAAAGTCACGGATCACGTTTCAAGTAAGTCACGTTTGCACGGATGGTGGTTTAAGCGGCCGCACTACTACGCTAAGTGTTATGGGTTCGATTCCCACATGGGACGACATTTTGTGTGATCCATAAATTGTTGTTCTGAGTCAATAAAGTTTAATAAAAATATGTTTGTAAAGTCGCCCTCGACATAGAATATATTCCTAATGAGGGAGCTGTCTTAAAAAAAAAAGTCAACATATTGAGTACTTAGTGATGTATGATTGCTTAAATTGAATCAGAACTAGTTTTTTATAACCTTATTATTGATCAATATTGCATTGTGAAGATGCAACTATTTCTTAAAGATTTCGTTGATCATTGTATTAAGTACAGTGTCAAAGATAAATAATAAAAAAAGCAATTAAAGAAGATAATTCAGTACGGGGTATCTTAGAACTATTTCACAAAAATAATGAAATTCGAACTCAGTTTTTTTTTAAATATGGTCAATTATACTTACCCAGTCAAACCCTTCCAAATTATAATGAGAATGAAAAATACAATACTCTACCTTTTTGAACACCATGGAGAGTAGATTTAGAATTTGATTAATAACTTTGCTGTTGCAGTTGCAGACTACCAGTGTGTTCCGATCACCAGCCCACCAGATGTATATTTTGGTCAAAATTTTCTTCCAATTGCTACTTATCGTAACTCGGGGCTACATTTCCTGATAATATTAATGTACCATTATTTCCGCTTATAACTATTAATAAGTAGTCATCCAAAAAGGTAGCAATCTAACATTCCTTCTTTTACTATCCACTTTTACGAAGTAAAAAGTATCATTACGTTACTACAAAAAGGCTGATGGAACGTGGATTTACCGCATCACATGTACTCATTTAGAATTTTATTATTGAGTGTTATTCTTATGGAAACGTAACAAAATAAGTTATTGATATAACTATACGGTCTGACTTGTAAAATACGGTTACTACGTGTCCTATAAGTATTTATAACAGCAGTATACAACGCACTTAATTTTCTGTCTTCTTATAGAACTCTCGAAACTATGCTTAACTAGTAATACGCTGATTAACCATTTAATATTGTACATATAATGTATACTATCTCCGCAGGTACTCTAGTGTAACAAAAAATCGGCCGTGCTACCTCTTAAAAAACTAAACGCTTTAATCACAAACCTGATACAACCTTCAACAGTTGGAGTTTTTTACCCACGGATCCCTCAAACTAAATCTACTTACAACAGTTATTATAGGTTATTTGCTTCCAACCAATTATTTGTTTACAGAGCTATATGCGTACAGCGAGGCGAGGCTCGTCCGTGCTATTATAAGTAAAAAACTATTGTTAAAACAATCTTCTTATTAAGGTAACAACGTTTTTGAAGGGTTACCCGTAAGGCCACGTGACACAAAGAAACAATTTTCGTACAACCTTAATTAAATGTTGTGTACACTAACGAGTACAATAGTAGAACAGTGAAAATTGTGTTTTGTTTTGTGCAATATTATCGTAGGTAGCTATAATACTTCTTCGAAAGACAGTCTAACCTATAAATTCGTCGATATTTCTTTGGATGTTGTCTACGATGTAAATAATAGGTAATTGGTATTTTTTAAGAGCGACTTGACGGAGTATTATCGTTTTCTATACATATCCCCAAAAAGGACACATTTCATTCATATAAAGTACCACTTCTGGGGCGATTCTTAAAGTTTTTTTTTCAAAGTATCACTGTTACGATTGTCAAGACATAAATTAAGTTCTGCCTAAGTACGTCTAGTAAGTTTCTCAGGGTTTTTTTCTACTCTACAGCACACAATAAATGATTTGTACATGGTCTATAAATATTTTATCATTTCCATGTGAGTTTTCACTTATCCTGTTGTAAGTTTTTACGAGAAATCTAACCGAGGGAACATATGTATAATTGTTTGTCAACTTTAAGCAGATAGTAATAAAATTAGGAGAGTAATTATATTGAGAGCACAAAATAATATCTAATTCCCACTATCATAGCATTCAAAAAGCATTACATTAGAACACAGCGCTTGAAAAATGATTCAATAAAGTGCTTTTGATTAATTTGATAATTTTAATACCGTAACAGCATGTCCTTGACTTATTTATAGATACCTACAGACTTATGGATTACATTATGATTGATTGATCAAGTACGATATACATTGGTATTCACAAACATTTATATACATAGGTATAACTTGAATGTACTCGTTTTCGTACATACATTTTGTCGCTGTACGTTTTGTACACCAACTGAAGGTGCATTGTACATATATGCAAGTGTCGTTAGTTTATAAAAGTAATTAACGTATTTAAATTGTTTACAGGCTGAGTTCTTTATTTAAATGAAATACAGATACATACATACCAGTCTTATTTCTACACATTTTGATATCAATAAATAAAGTTAATAGTTTTTGATGAGAATTCATCCAAGTACTTTCTAATCTATCATTTGAATAAAATCTTTTTTTTAGTATTCGTATTTTTATTAAAGATGTATGGTTGTACTCACGTGTATATTTCGGGGATAGAGAGGTACGCGTGATAATTTTAGGTTCTGCCTTGAATATGTCACGTTTTTCACTTCACATTTTCCCCGAAATTCACATAAAAGTAAAACCGTATATATATTTAATGTTATCAATTATCTATGGGCTGAAACTGAAAGATATGTGCTGAGTCCTGACAAACCCAGTATTAGGTATGTCTTTCAACAAAAGCAAGCATACATATATATTTATTTAATCATAGCCTGCATGGCTGTTTTAATAAATATGTAATAAAGGGGCTGTTTTACTTAAGTAAATTTTTAGGTATATGACATAAAATAAGTGGTTCGACCAAAAAAGAAATAGTTCAATTTAAAAGTAATAATAATAAAAATTTAAACCCAGTAGGATAAGAATGTATGTTCGCAATTAACGAACGTCTTTAATATTGTGTTCGGAATGTTACCTTATAGGCAAATAAGTAGCCGGTATCAATAAAATATATAACATATGAATTTTATGATCAAAAATATATCACATTTACCTAAAGATGTTCACTAATTTATATGTCCGTGTGTCAGAGAACTTTTATTTTTAATTTCTTACCGGTTTCAATCCTTCTGGGAACGGATGTACAGGGTATCCGTTTTAATCGTACACGCCGAAAACCCCACTGGTATGAAATCAAAATATACAAGGGAAAATTAATCTTATGGCAAAAATATAGAGTGTAATTTTGCTTGTGGTTGACTTATGTTGATATCGATATTTGAGCGGTGGACTGGACGTAAAGTGGGCAACTTAATGACTTGCCGGTCGTAGTGAAAAAAAAAACTCGATATTTATTCGATTTTACAACGTTGTTTTTGTAAAGTAAGTTCTGATTTATTTGCACGAATATATATTTATTTTTGTTTTAATTCGAGCTTATAATCGTATGTTTGTCGAATACTACACATGTATCTTACCTATTTTACTACTGCTTACATTAAATTAAGTCTCATTTCGTGTTTTGTTAATTGGTTGCTGATAAGGCAACAGTTAAAGACTCATATAAATCTGTGTAAGCTGTGAACTAAACTGAAAGAAATATCGAATACAACACATTATATTATTATTATTATCTTCTTCTTTTAAATAGTGTATGAATGAATACTAATATAATTTTATTAACTTCGTTTGCCTAGTAACGGTTATTAAACAAAGGCGTTTAAAAGTACGCCTACAAAGTAAGTTCACACTCAACACTTGAAATATTTTCTATCGCGGTATCGAAATGAACACCATAAAATCCTGATTACAATATTTATAAATCACAGGAAAATAATTGAAACGACAATAAACAAGATTTACCTTAACAAATAGCTTTTTATGCCTCACATCGAAACTTGTAAGTGTGTAGCGAGTTCTTATATCTCATAAATTTCTTTGTGTCCAGCAGATGGTAGTTCTAATGTCGGTCGTTTGAAATGAAAATAATGAACATTATAAAAATCTACTAAATCCGAAGTTAATAACAAATAGTTTTTCTACAGGCCACCCACTACTTCATAAATAACATATACGTGTTTACATCTATATTTGTGCCCCATGCACTGTCATGAATGTCACAATTAATATACTAGAATAACTCTATGCAGGAAAGAGCTCCTAATACTAATCCCCTTCGGTTCGACTGCGGAAAGTTCTACTTCAAATCAATTAAACTTCGAAATAAAAAATATCATTAGGACTATAATTGTCTCGGCCCCTCACTAATCGAGTAAGCAATCGATTTAGTAGATTAGTTCCAATCGATTTAGCTGTTTGCTTTGCCTACCGTATAGATAGATATAATGGTCGTAGATATACGAAATAATTGATTACCTACATAAGGGCAGGGAGATAAAGAAGTAAGGTTGTTTTTAATTTATTTTAAACTTCGAACACCACCGTCATTAGTTCTGCCATAGAACGTCCATTTCTAAATTTAGACCTCTCTCGAACTTATAAGAAGACCGCTTAGAGCCTGCATCCACCGTTGAGCGCCATCTGCCCACTTTGTTACATATTTATGAATACATTTTGTATACAAGTATTTCTAATGGTTGGTGGTGGAGCCGAGCAAAACGTAATAGAAATTTATTAAAATTCTACTGGGCACTATTAAACAATCTTTTTGTATAAAAAATGCATAATCTTTTCAAAAAAGTTATCCCATCACCCACTACAGAAGAAATGTTAGGAAAGTGTTAAAACTTAAGTGTCGGGTGGACTTTTTTGGTCGGTTCGAGTCCGACACAGCTACCCTACTGGTGGTTGGTATCCGAGGGGATTTCCGCACGGAAAAAAGAAAAAAAAAGGTGAACTTTTCGAACTCAGCTTGAGTCAAAAATGCTTAATTTAAAAATTTGTTTACAAGTAATAGATAAGTCAGCATGTTACATTATTATTCCTAAGTAAATAAACATCTGTTAGTTTTTAAGTACTGTAAACTATGTAGCCACATAATAAAAATTGTTGAGTTTTAAGTTTTTTGTGGTAGCTATAAAACCAACCTTATTTTTCGTCCTTTTACACACAATCTGGACTATTATTCATTTTATTAAATTTCTTGTATATATACAAGGGCTAAACCAAACATCCTCTTAAGAAGAAAATTAAGGGTGGCCTGAAGCTCCTTCAGAGATACTTATCCTGTTGTGTTTTATTCATAACCATCCTTGTTATGAATATTTTTAAGTCACTAAACTTTAAAATTGAAGTTGCACAATTTGTTCTTTCTTACTCTTGATATAATATTGTAAAATATTTACCCATGTTTTCAGGGAAAGTTTAGGTTGAGTCATAGTCTTGTTGGTACTGTAACTTGGATTAATATGTATCCAATCTTTTCTCGTTTTTAAAACTAATCACATATTTTTTCACCCAAGTGTGATCATTTCGTAGAAAGAATAATTACATCGAGCACAATTCCTTCGACTTATAGATTGATCTGTCTAACTTTAATTATTCACCGCGAAGGTTTCATGTTACAAATGCACAGTTATTTTAATTAATACAAACTGTTCCAAATTTAAATTCCTTTGCAACAAAAAAAAATGAGTGCAGTCAGAATTCGTTCACTTCATTAGCATATTGATTGGTGCGTTTACAGTGGCGAACACCCGCTGTCAAAACATTATAACCACCTAAGTGATGAGAAGTTGGTTTAATTATTTTTACGATTGAGCAAAGCTCATGATACGGTTGTGTTAGGAACAGTAGAGACGTGATTATTACTAAAAAAAATCTCTATTTTGTTATACTTGTAATTACAATACTGTTTTGATAGTTATTGTTATTATTGCTGGATAAATTTGCTTTTTGTAGTAAATTACATATTAATTTAGTATATTACAATTGAAGCATGTTTATTTTTATTAAATTCATTATCATCATCAGCCTCGCAGTCCACTGCTGGACATAGGCGTCTCCCATTGCACGCCACGTATTATTAAATTATATAAATATATCTGATGTCCGATAATATTTATTATTATTATATTTTTAAATATATTTGAAAAGAAAAATAATGCATTTAAAAATATAAAAATAGTGTACCAATAAAGACAAGAACCTCCTCACTATACGGGCCGTGTCAAGGAGAACTGCCTTCTGCATGAGACTCTCGATCCAGTAGTCTAACCTGAGCCTTTTAAGGTGCTGGTCGAGAGTCTTGGCTATCAATCTGTGAGCAGATTCGACGATATTATTATTATTACAGTGTTTTATCGGCAGAAACCCCTTCTCTTAAATACTTGTGACATCACTATTAAAGAAATATTCTTGGTATTGTAACTGTATTATTTTACTAAATTTAATTACATGTATTACAACATTGTATTGACAAGAAGAGTTTAATGACCTACCTCTTCATGCAGTATTCGAAATTGATTAACGCACTCTACAAGTCAAGATGTTAATCTTAAGTTTTAAAAGGTCGAGCCGAGTCTCGTAACTGTACAACTCAATCCTATTCTGTACTCGTAAATTCACAAGTCCTAAAAGTTTCGGTTAATGGTTTTGGACGTTACGGTAAGACATACGGTTAAGTTACTTAAATGGAGTTTGGTAGACTTCATGTTACGAGTTTCAGTACTATTGGGTTGAGTTTTCGACACTCATATAACCAGTTAGACTTAATGTTGTAAATGCTATAAAATTAAGACCGAACCAAAATCATTATTTGGCTGCTCAGTTTAAAGATAATTTAGAATTCTAACATTCCTACATGATATATAAGGCCTTCATAGGCTGATGTTACCGAAGATATTATATACAAACTAGAGGTAAATACGCCACCAACGCACAAAACGCGAGACTCCTAATTAGGACCACCGCCAGCGAGCGCACGTGCTGATTAATTCGAGAAAATTCATAAAATGTTTTATTGTGTATTCCGAAACAGCACAAATTATGACAAAAAGGTAAACAAAGATAAAGGAATATAATAATAATATAAGTAAGAGTATGTTTTGTTTTAAATGCATTAATAGATGTGTGTACGGTTACGGAACAAATATTCTGTGTATCATTGGATATTACTCATATTTTTTACTTGATTGAAAAATCAGACTTTCTTTGTAGGGACAAGTTCAGTTCGAAGTAATATAAATTTATTAAGTCAGTAAAAAGAAAAGTTTAAGTCAGAATAAACTAAAGAGATCTAGTTAATTTAATTTGTTCGTTCATTACTATATTGCTAGAGTTTACTTAGAGAATAATTATAATCAACATTTCTACTAACTAACTTATAGTATTTTCCTTTATAATAAGCATTATACTAATATACATTAGATTACTAACATACTAGATTCAAAGAAATATAATTTTCAATAATTCTAATCAAATATGTATATATATTTCTAGCCAAAAAAGATTTTTAATATATTCAATGTTCATTGGCTAAAGTCTCCCCATATCCGTTTCCCTAAGTTATTTGGAGTTGGTGCAATGAGTTTTGTTTTCTATTCTCACAATTTCTCTCACGCACTCCTTCATTTGCCAAATAGTTTTGCCTTTTCCGTTTATGGCCCGCTGGCTGCCTGACGCCAACCCTCCTTGAGAATGTAACAGTTCTTCGTACATAGCGGGAAGTGAAAGATATTTGGAAATTCCATATAGCCAGTGTTTTCATATTTCTAAAAGCTTATGCCTACAATTTAAATTTAGAATCGAAACCATAAAATATATTCATACAAAGCAGTTTTAAATATACTCGTACTTTCTTTAACGAAATCTATTTACAAACTTCCCATGCGTGCTAGTAGGCTATTTATCGCAAAACTTAGACTCACCGAGCATACAATCTGATACCAATACATTTTCACACGTATTTATGTAATGAAAAGAAAGAATTTTAGTATATTTTTTATTACTATGCAAATAAGGTGGTTCGAAAGATAGGGTTTTTTTACCGCACCCATCTTATAAAAGATAAACAGAGTTTCCTTTGGGAAATACACTTTAAATGATTTTCAAAGGGCATGAAACCATAATAATATATTGTTTATTACTTTAGCAGGCATCAGTAACATATTAACCTTAACTAGCAACTTACTCGTATATAAACTATCTACGAGTATAGAGTACTTGATCATAATAGATGTTTTATTACTTGCCTGCAAAGTAACAATAAACTGTGATACAATACTGAACAAAACAGAAAAAAATATGGTTTATTTGGTGACTGATGTCCGAAGATAGTTAAAATTAGTTTTAAAAAAACTTTTAATATTCAAACATAAGGCAATCTATCTTTTATTTTCCTTAGAAGTATTTATTTTACTTCTCACTAATTATTGCAAGGTGTATCAGGGGTATATTTTATCTAAAGTAATCACATCTATATCGCAGTTTGTTCGTTCTACATTTAAGCATTATTAATATCCAAATAGACATATAGAACCGCAACAGTAAAAGCCTGAAAATAGGGTAAGCGTGACCTTAATGTATTTTCGGTAGACTGAGACAGATCAATAAAATATATATTATGAACAAAAGAGCATGTTTTGTTCTTGGTTAGCTAATATCACTGTCTTAGTGATCTTTGATTCCAGGACAGAGATAAGGGTAGGGGAGCCGCCAGGCTTTTCGAGCTACTGAAGTTTTAGTCCCATTTCTGATTTGTGACTTACGGTGTCTCTTACTATCACTAGATCTGTCTTTTTTCGTTATATTAATTGACTTTATTTGTTCGTCCTGTATTTAAACGCTTATATTCTCATAGATATCCAGCGTTCATACGGATATTTTTTTTGTAAATGTGGCCAAAAAATGATGATGATGTACAAATGATATTTTTTTCATTCATACATAGTAGAAGTATTATTATTAATCTAACGAAGTTAATCAAACTAATAAGTGTTAAACGACCATCTTAAAAAAATAAAAGTCTTTGACGCAGCGTTGCGTTAAAAATCCACCCCTAAAGTCATTATTATAAAAAAATAACACTAAAACTTTTTTACACCGGAATATTCAATTTCGATTTTGTTACCAACTTAAAAGCATCGTTCAATAATACATTGATAACCAGTTTTCAACTTTAAAATTAAAGTGAAAAGGTTTTCAATATTTTATGTCAACCGCAAAGTAATTTGGTTATAATGGTGTCAGGAAATGTTAGGCGTATCAATTGACAGCTGGAAGTTCTGTCGTGTATAGTGACCGTAAAATATTGACGGGAATAAATAAATGGAATTTCTTTTGTATTTTTTATTTGCATTGTTATTGACATGAGGTGTGTTAATAAAACACAGTAATAGTCGACCTACTCAGCGGGATGAAATTATGTTAACTGTTTGATGTCTGATAAATGTGTTATATTTCCTCTCCGTTTCCTGCACTCTGTGGAAGTGATTTTGTAAATATTAATAATCATTTATTGCAGGTAAATATTCATAGACATTACATTTTATTTAACATCTAGATCAGGCATTCACAAAAGGATCGATATCGACCCATTGGGTTTCCCAGGGGTCGACATAAACGAAAACTGATTTTGAGGGTTGAGTAATTCAATGATAATATAAATAATAATTACTTATTCTCATGCAAGTAAATTATAATATTAAGCAATCATATAGTTATTTTTATATGTCACATATATCAAAACGACAAATATTATGCTTGATCCACAGGATTTTTTTGTGTTTCTAATTCGATCCATAAAAGAGACGGCACTTTTCCTTATCACCCCACAGAAATCATCTACATCAGAGAACATAACAGACGCGCTGCACCGCCACGGTAGATTTAGCATGGCCCTGAAGGCTTTGTTGTACCGCACGCGTAGGGCGTTGTAAGTGTGTTAAAAGAAACGGAATGGTGTTACAGGTACAGGGGAAACGCGCGCTTTTTTATTTGATTAATAAGCACACGGTGATAAACAGATGACAGTTGAGATGTCACTTATTAAGCATTGTATGTGACTATTGCCGGCTGCATGGCGTAGTGGTTTGTGTGACGGACTGCTACGCCAAAGGTCGCGGGTTCAATTCCTGCTCAAGTCAAGCATTTGTGTGCATGAACATTTATTGTTTGATTTGGTCTGGGTGTTTCTATGTATAATATGTATGTATTTACAAAAAAAAAGTATTTATATCAGTTGTCTAGTACCCATAGTACAAGCTCTGCTTACTCGCACTTTCTTTTCATCTAATCTACCATGGTTTTGAAGACCCAGTCTTATTTAATGTTGAATGATTAAAAACATTTCACTCACAGATTCCCTCTGCATTCTCGTATATATCATTGAGAGTCCTCCGAGGAATTGTTCGGACTAGTACCGGCCACAACTTATTAATTCCAAACTTTCATCGTTTCACACAGCAAAATTTTCATCCCCATCACCTGGCTAATTGGCGCTCTATCACTGTTCGTTTTTCAAGACACTTTTAGCCTCGCACAACTCTCGTCTCGTCAGCCTGATCTTCCATAAAAAAAGGTATAGATATGGACACTACTACTACCAGCTTGTGCTACCAGAATTTATGTATATATACTTACATGTATGTATTCGTTGGTCTAGAAATTATACGCAGGAAAACCAAGACCATTTTGAATATAAATATTTACACAAACCAGTCCAATGTTTCAAATTTAATGAAATTCCGGGTCGTATAAAAGTTCTAACACTATTTGGTCTAAATATGTCTATGGTTTGATAGATTTCGATAACTAGTGTCGGTTCAAGTGATATTTGTTGATTTTAAAACGAACGGAAGTGGCGTATCCAATAACTATGCTACAGATTGCCTTCTTTATCCTGTACTAAAACGTCATTATGGCTTCCTGCTCCTATACTGAAGGCTTAATGACTCATTCATGCATACAGGTTCAAATGCATTTGTTCTAAAAATCGATACTAGATGGCGCTACTAGGTGAAAGCGACATTTTTATGTACATTTCATTTATTCCCAATCACACAAAGTAGTTCCAATTAAATTTGTACAATTATTTAATATAAATGAAAATTTGAACCAGTCGTCCACTTATCTGTAATAAAATTAGTTAATGCTATACTAAAAATGTTGATGAACTTGACGTGTTTTGTTTTTTTTTTTTATATGTTCTACAGTACCATTAAGTACTAAAACTGATTCTTAAAATAAGAAACGTGTTAGCGCTATTATTCTCTGGCCAGAATTAGATTATAAATAAGAGCATCTCCTGTTTTAAAGCTCGCTCAACTGGAATTTCTAGTAACGTGGTCAACACCACTTTACTATATGAAATTATAAGTTTCCTAGGTTTAGCCCGCGGCTTCGCCCCCGTGTTTGTCGGTCGGTAAGTAGCCTTTATCAAGAATCAAACTATCTCCATACCAAATTTCATCTGAATCGGTTATTAATTCCCCTTACAAACTTCCACCCCCTTTTCACCCCTTTAAAGGATGTTCTTTCTCGGGACTCAATCTATCTCTATACGAAATATAATCTAAATCAGTTCAGTGCTTTAAGCGTGGGGAGATAACAGACACACAAACAGATAGATAGACACACTTTCGCAATTATAATATTTTTATGGATAGTATGGATTAGTATGGATTAGTATGGATAAGCGGTTATACAAATAATGTAGGTAGTTCAGTATAACGTAAGGATGTTTTCTCTACTAGGTAAAAGTTTTGTTTAATAGCCTGTCTACTATTGTGTACTGTTTATTTGACCACATTGTGGAATGGCTGTAGGAAATACAATGTAAAACGCGATTTTGTTACGAGTATTTTGTATTGATCTCCATTTATACCGATCTTTTGTCATTACTGTATGTGTGTATGCACCAAAATTGAATAGAATCATATATCTTTCCTATAATTTGAAATGGTATACAGTATTAAGTATTACATATTTCAATTGCCTCTGAAAATGACGCACTACTTTCATTAAATAACTGAAGTCAAATAATGTAAAAGTAACAAAAACTATGAAAGATTCTATTCTAATTTTAAATCAAGTACTTACTAAGTTAAAGATTTATTTTTATCAGTTAATTCAACTATGGGTTAAAAAGTTAGGAATGAGTTGAAATTGATAATGTCATTAGTTGAAATTCTCAATCGTGCGGCTTCTTTTACAAAACCAATCACGTAACTCCAGATAAGGTTATGCAGTCGAAGAACGCTTGTGCAGACTTTAATTGTATTCTAAGCTTAAAAGTTAAAGCCTCCTACACCACGCTGGCCAGACGGTTTGGTTAGGTTTTGTTTCGGTCCGAGGGGATTTCCACACGTTAAAAAAAAAAAAAGATTTAGTTTCAAGTTTTCCTTCTCTTTGCAGTGCTGTTGTTCTGCGTAGTTTACTCCCTAAGTCTGCTCTTACGACACCCACAGGATGAATAGGCGTATTGACACTGTACTCTTAATCCGTCACCACACGGAGTTAAGTACAATAAAATGGATTTTATTATAAGTAAAAATAAGAAATATTTCTGAGTGTTTACTCTAGGTATTTTGTAGATATTATTATAATAATAAAGCCATTTGTAGATATTACTTTTCTAATTACATTGAATACGTTTATGTGTTAAATAGCTCAGCTAAAAAACTTGTTACATCATTACACACTTGAGATACTTACGATTTTTTTTCGTTAATTATTTTCCATCCCAAAAATTAGCTAGAAGATTTTTCATTTCAAGTTATTTATTATATTTAATGTTGCAGAAGAAAAAAAGATAAATTAAAGAAGAAGAAATTACTTTTACCGATAAGGAAGCCTGTTAGTTGCATATGGTGAAATAAACTTGTTTCTATCATAAAATAAAAAAAAAAACATTTCATTTTTAGTTTCTTTAATTTATAAAATAGTCTAAGAAATATTCTTGTCGAACATTTTTCTGCTTTGTACAAATGAATTAAATATATTATCTCTCTCTTATCAATGAATAGAGTTATGCTGTTTTTATGTAACTGTGTCTGAAAATAAAATATATCCTGAAAGGTATTCGTATTATTAAAAGATAATAATAATAATCATGTACCACATTCACACAACGCCATCTAGGCCCAAACTAAGCAGAGCTTGTACTATGGGTACTAGACAACTGATATAAATACATATATACTTTTTTTTTTGTAAATACATACATATTATACGTAATGTTCATGCACACAAACGTTTGACTTGAGGGGGAATCGAACCCGTGACCTTTGGAATAGCAGTCCGTTACACAAACCACCACGCCATCCGGTCGTCAGCACAGCACGTAACACTAATGCTGAATGTAGCTCAACCCGTTGAAAATGTCCCCCCATCATCTAGATCCCCATAGTCTAGATCTAAAGCTAATCGGGTGTCTCCGATAATAACACGTGAGTAACCTACGAAGTTACCTACGTCTCTTAAACATTATTAAAAGGTAAATCAGACCACAATTTTTATTAATCAGTACTACCAATCATAGGTTATAAAATTTTATTATATAGTTTTAAATGGACAACAGGGAATGCCTGCTCGAGATATGAAACGTTATAGTAATCAGGAGCAGCTGGTTGAAACAGTAAATGCCGTCGGCTTTCCGTGTACTCCTTGCTACGAGCGGATGCGATGCAGATCAAACGACAAGACTACCTATTTTATAAGGAGCAGGCTTGACCAAACCTGAATACTTAGCTTTTATAGTTAGTTATTTTTTTTATTTCGACGCATTTTTGTATGATCCGATGATTTTTCAAATATAATTCAATACTTAGTTAACAAATAAGTTAAATAAATGTTACGGCACGAGGTATGTAACTACAGAAGCTAATGCGGGGTTGTTTGCTTTGAATGCCCAGGAGGGACAATCTTTATTTGTGAAAAAATTACTAACACAAATAATGATAAAACTCATTACATTCTTAATGTACAGAAAGATTTTATTCCGATTTATCGCAAAAATTACCGGAGAAAAATTATCTCTTCATCAAAGCCAAATGAAACTGGAAGCTTTGTAATGTAACTTGATGGATTACTTTACAATTTCGTAACAGAAACAAACACTGACTCTTACGACTTCAATTATAATCAGATTAGATGATTCTTTAGATGTACAAGAGGATTATAAGAATTTGAAGATTCTGCATTTAATTAGGTACAAGTTATTTCTAATTTAGACTAGTGCTTTGTATATCATAACGATATTTTCATCGTTCCCAGCCTTCGCAGACACCATGTGACTTAAGGAATCCAAAAGAAATATATGAGCATTCTTGCCATGATTTTCTCCTCGTTAAAGGTTTAATTTTCATATTCAAGCGTCAAGCTGACGAAGTAAACAAAGTTTAAGATTTATTTATTTATGTGAGGTTATTGTGTGATATTCAAACTGCAATCACAATTTCTAAATATCGAACACTAAATAAATTATTACTTCAAGACCGAATCGAAATCATGACTAACTGCAATCATACTCAGACAGACAAAATACAGTTATGTGTGAACATTAACGGTTGTAGGTAATAAGAACAAGTTTTGGATGTGACGTCACATCCAGGAAATGACACTGCAGCTACACAAAAAGCAATCTCGTGATTTTCTTTGATTTAAATTAGGAACCATGTATCATCATAGTTTTTTTTTAAAACAAACTTAGAACAGTTCTTGTTTTTAAAACGCTTTTATTAGCTTCACCTGTATGTTTGTTTGTTTGTTTGTTTGTATGTAACCGACTCCTTTGAGCTCGATTTTGCCCTACTTTGAACGATCAGATTTGATTCAAACTTTGCACACCTGTTAAAGGTCGATGACAATGCAATAATCCGATCAAAATATCCGATTATCCTAATTAGATTCGCCAGGATTAATTAATTTCTTTCCGCATCCTTTGCATGCGAGTAAGAGAGACAGAGCTAGTGCGCGAACTACGCATGCGTGCAGTTCCAGACTTACTCTTTCTCTTTACTTAGTCTCACTTTAGTAGTAAATTGATGTAATGATAAATAAGTAATTTATAGTTTAAAAAATTTAACTAAAAAATGAAAAATAAATAATAGTTTAAAAAAACTAAAAAAACACGCTTTTATAGAAAATCCAACTAAAAAACAGAAAATAATGTTTTATAAATTTGGATTAAGAATAGTGTAAATTTGATTAAGTTTGATTAAGTACAGTGTAAAAAAAAAATGAATGTACATTACAGTAAAAAAGCGTGGGGTGCATAGTGTCAATAGTTATAAACATTTATTGTCAGATGAGTAGAAAAATCTTCACTTTGATAATATCATAAAAAGCACTTCAGATGCACCCCACGCTTTTTTACTGTAATGTACATTCATTTTTTTTTTACACTGTACTTAATCAAACTTAATCAAATTTACACTATTCTTAATCCAAATTTATTAAACATTATTTTCTGTTTTTTAGTTGGATTTTCTATAAAAGCGTGTTTTTTTAGTTTTTTTAAACTATTATTTATTTTTATTCAACCTTATTAGTACGTAATCCGTATGATGTTATGTGCCAGTACCCTCGGTATATCAGTATGGTATCATTAGGCGACTTATAGTTAAGTGAAGATGCCGTGGTGTTTTAAACTTGCGTTACACTTTTAAAGTTGAAAGTTTTAACAGTAACTGAATTCATAAAGGTGAAACTTAACACCATGAGTCGCCTTAGACGTTTAATTATTGTATTAAAAGCACTACTACCTATAGACCTTATAAGAAATTATCAACTATTTGATTGTAAAAAGTTACCAAATAGTTTAAAAATTATATCAAGATAGATGTCTATCTTAGATTGTTTTCCTGTAATTTATTATATCTTATAAACAGAGCTGTGGGAAAACTCTTTGTGGAGGAAGCCCGAGTTCGGAAGCGAGTGTGAATTAATGAGCTTTATTGATATCGTAGGTTGTTTGATGGTATTCCAAAATTTACACGTATACATTTTATTTTTTGTTCATCATTGATGGTTGAACTACTAAAGACGAAACATGTCTGTTTTACTCGTAGAATGTAATATTTATTTAAATAAATATTTAGGATGATTTCTAGTCTGAGTCTGATTTGAGTTAATTCCAAGGCCACATATGTATTTCTTATCATACTAGCTTTATCGCCCGCGTGTACCTATGTCGGTTATCGCTGCAAAAAGAAGTCTATACTTTTATAATAAAGTCTACTCAGGGAAGTAACCCTGAGTGTTATAGAAATTTTAGATTTTTACTACAATTATTACGACTACTACTAATATATTTTTAAGGGATATCATGATATAATGCTTTTCTAAGAGTGGAAGAATTTTTAAAATCGGATCAGCAGTACCGGAGATTACTCCGTACATATAAACTCACAAACTTTACGTCTTTATAATATTAGTATAGATTAGATGTTGGCGGGGCTAATGAATTATATTTGAGATCTTGACCAAAACTTAACAGAAAGCATATTCATTCACCGTTTTTAGTGTATCGTACACGAAAACGAACTTAAACGGATACCTAAAAAGTCTTGACTCTCTTCGAATATAATTTCGTGCGTAAAGAAGTGTTATAAATTATGATATAATTGTGTAAAATTTATTATGTGGATGAAATGGTTAACAAGTTATTTCGATTAAACTAAACATTATTATTATGATTTAAAGATCATTTACTTTTATTTAAAGAACTGTTTTATTTTAAATGCTGAACATGGAAAAGTTTATTAACCTTTGGCTTACAAATAAAAAATCAGACATTTAACAAATTATATTGTATTAGCTACTTGACAACCCTCTTTTTCGGTTTAAATCCCCTCGGATACCACCCACCAACAACAACAGTTGACATCTCCTGTCTTAGGGCCAACGCAGAACGAGAGGATTTTTTAAAGCAGAAAGTGCACACATATATAACCAGTTAAAAAATGCTCGTGTGATCCCAGTCCATGTGTATCCATCCACTTTATAGAAATCATTTTAAAGTTTATTTTCGAGTGTCTTAAAATCCTCTCCTCTGCGCTCCTCTCGGTCTGTGCTGGGCCTTAGAATGTCAGTACGGTCAAATTGGTAAGCGACTCCAACCTGTTTGAGCTACTTAAGTCTCGGTCCAATTTCCCCATTACCTTTACCATAAACGAACCGTTTTTAATGCCTCGCCCTATACATTTTCCTCAATAAATCTTCTATAAATAATAATAAAAATAATGTAACATATCTCACACACGGCAGTCTGATCTTAAATTAGGCAGAGCCTGTACTATGGTAACCAGACTGCTGATAAATTATAATTATTTATTTCCTTACACTCACATTAAGACAAGTTACACCCAGACATAGAACAATTGACCGTGCTCATCACACAATATTTGTCCTGGGTCGAAATCAAACCCAAGAACTCCGGCTTCGCAGTCATGGTAACTAACCACTAGACCAACAGTGATGATGATTACATGTCATGAGGGTTGGCGTCGGACATGCAACCGGCTATAAAAAAACTAGTCAAAATCCGTTGTATAGGCAAATGTAAGATAAATGTCGACTGCAAATAAAATTGGAAAAAGGACAGGAAGATGATGATTAAATTAATACAAATTGTAATTAATACCTATAAACACTATTAATGTATAAAGTGATATATTTTCCTTAATTTCAAGCAACAGGCGCCATAAAGAATTAGCATAAAAAACGTGTTAGCTGAAGTAAATAAAAATAGTCGTGTTTATTTGTATAAAGCTTATATTTCGTTAGTAATATTACGGGCTAATTTATTAGCGAGTCATTGACCTCACATAATTATGTATCTGTATTAAAATGTGGAATTTCCAGTAGTAAAATTAGCTTTACAAAAATCAGATTATTGTTTCAAGAAATACTATTTCTTACAGAACTTAATGAGATGCAAATGTTGTTGATGATAATGGTGATGAACATGAAGATGATGATGATTTAGAACTTCTGAATAAATCTGGATCTTATAAAGGAAAATTTTATTGAAAAATCAATAAACCGCGAGCGAAGCCTACTAAAACTAGTTAGGAATAAAACAATCTTCAGGCCCTTGGTGTTTCTTATCTTTAAATAGTTTAGTAGCTCATCGACTGTATTTACACAACATACAATACTATCGTGCATTTCTTACGAAACGTTGTAGGTTGAAAATTAAGTTGATGATGATGGTGGTGATGATAAAAATAATGGTGGTGACCATAATGATGATCATTAAGAAATGCTGAACAGAAAACGTAGACATTGTAGCGGGTGAAGACTCGGGTAAAAGCTAGTTAGTAATAAAACAAACCTAAAAACAATGTAGTCCTTTTGTAGTCTTCTTTTTTTCTTACAATAGTCACTCATCGACCGTAAAATTAAGACAACAAAACGAAACTATCATGTATTTTACGATAGTCTTATAGAGTTATAAAGTCCTTCGACTTTTTTCTCTATTGTTCTAAAACGGTCTTTGAAACAAGCAATCCAGTCGTTTATGCTTAATTAAAAAGGATAGTAGACTTTTATGAGTGTTCTGGGAGACTTCGCCGCGGCTTTTATTTAGACATTGTGTTTAAGTTATATTCATAGTTTAGAAGTTTGTTGAAATGATCACTTTAATTAGTAACCCTGACTGCTGAGCCGGAGGTCGTGGGTTCGATTCACACCCAGGACAAATAATTGTGTTATGAACACGATGATGTCTAGGTGTACTTTATCTATAATACGCATGTATTTATAAATTTATAGGTATGTTTAACAGCACTCTGGTTAGCACAGGCTCTGTCTAGTTTGGAATCAGACGGCGGTGTCTATGATGTGTAAAGTTCTTATAAATGTTGTTTGAGTTTTGACTTTAAATAAGTATTTACTAATATTATAAAGATGAAAAGTTTGTTTGTTTTTTTGCGCTAATCTCAGAAACTACTGGTTCGAATCGAAAAATTTATTTTTATTGGGGAATACGTTACCTATACAACATTAAGCTACCGGCGGCAATGGGTCACGAGCAACAATGAAAAATATTGACAAACGGGGAATATTTATTCCTTTTGGGGACGCAGATATCGAAGACAAAGTTATGTAAGTCAGTTAGTCTCAATATAAAATTATAATAAATCTGGTTCAACTGTTTAGTGGTAAAACTGTGTGCCTGTAAAGAGAGAGAGGGAGCAGAGAGATTTCTATAGCTGTTATAGCTAAAGAATTTTCATTTAATTGTAGCTAATATCATGAACCAAATATGGTTAACTGGGTATACATTTTGTTCTAGTTATTCTCTAACCCACAGTAGCACAGTTTTGTATAAAACCTATATGTCTAATTTTCTATCTCTGTCCCGCTCGTCGATTGAGTCGGATGTTGGAGGTAATAACCTACGATCCCTCGAGACTAGAATTGATAGGAAGTCGGGCCAGATCCATTTTTTATCATCTGCGAGCAATATATATTAAGAGTGGACGTACGGTATTTTTAAATTACAATCTGATAATTCCATGCATAGAAAGGTTAAGTCAATCTAATTTAATATTTGCGAATGAGTTTGTCTGTGTTACTCTTCCTCGCTTCGACAACTCAACTGATTACTATGAAATTTAGTTGCATAGAATCATCTAATTAGAAAGCTATTCGGCGTGCTGGTGTTGGCAAAAGCTCATTCCAAAACATAGGAATAAAAAAAGTTCTGTTTCCTAAATTGATTACTGGACTGAACTCAAAACATCTCAGTCACAGCCATCTTTGGCAGTGTCTATGTTTCTGTAATCTGAGTGCTGATAAACATACTTAGGTATTTCTAAATACAAACATATCATAGTTAATATTTTACTGATCAGCAAACGTATGCTTGTCACCTATTTCATATAGAATATGTATTTTAAGGAATTTTTAATTAACACTATTAAACAAATCTTTAACAGTAATTAAGCACACTTTTTTTTTTTACCACAAATCATATGATATGGTGGTGTCACAAAGGTCGTCCATTCTTCTTATTCCCAGTTAGACAGTAAACTAACAGGTTTATGTAAAACAGTAGTAATAATGGATCAAAGGACTGACATTATAACAAATTATTATTAGAACATTATAATTGCTCCTCTACAGTATTTGTTATTTCCCCTGGCGTTAATTAGAATTATTTCGCAAATACATAGCAGGTTCGTTATAAACGTTTTGCTACAATTTATTTTATTGTTGGTATAAACTAGTTAATTAACTTTTGACCTCGTATATTCAAACACGTTGGGATAATAACTAATAAATAATAAATAAATTTATGATAATAAATAATAAATAAGTTTATAATAATATATAATAAATAAATTTATGAAAATTTCAATTTTCGTATATTTTCATATTTTTTTTGGTTTGTTTAGAAGCACTTTGAAGACAAGACTTGGTGTAAGAGCTCAAGCAAGACTTTTGTTTCTTATAAAAATGTGTGAAAATAGGAGAGTTAGAAGGGTCATATTAGAGACAACACAATACCGCCACGGGTAGGGTTAATATTACAAACTAAGCGATAATAACATCAGTTTAATTTTCTGACTCCTTTTACTTCTCAACTCGTCACCCTACTTCTCTTGTCTCTGATTCCACGTGAGATTCTTTGGTATTTCAAAATACTATTCAACTACAGCTACTACTGACAGCCGAACAGTGTAACTCTAACAAAACGGCAAAATAAGAATATTAATAAAAAAATACTAAAAATTACTATGTATTGTAATCTATAAAAAGCCGTGTCATGCGCAAACATTTATATTATTATTCACACCTGACACGATTGACTGGCTTTGCATCGGTTAAGGGGTTGCGTGGGTAAATGGTTCACTACCACGATAAACGTTTATTAAAATAATAAAAAAATCGATATAATATAATTTATGATATCCACAAAAAATTTAACTGTTTTCGCTTACGAGAAGCTTAGCTCATAGTAAAGTTGTAAATAAGAAGAAAATATTCCTTGTATTAGTCGAGGTTCAAAAATGAAAGACATACAGAGGTATATCTTTCATGGCTAACCTCTTGTTGTGATTCTTTTGAATACTAATCAGGCATGTAGACCCCTATCAGGAAGGCAGTATAAGCTATTAGTGCAAAATTTCAGTATACTCCAGTCTGATTCCTGGTCATCCATGACTATTACCGCTATTCTATTTATTATAAGGTTTTCAATATATTAAATAATGTGGAGATAGAATTGTAGTTCAAAAGTAAAGGTCTAGTTTATTAGCGCCATTTGGTGACATCTGAACCAATTCAAGACTTTTAAATTTTTTAAATAAATTACAATTTTGATAAAAATAGGAACGGAACCATATGCAGCAAAAAAGTTAATCCTTTATTGAATAAAGTGACGAATCACAAACAGGTTTATCAAGAAGCATTGTGTGGCGTGTGGTTTTTTTCCTTTTTTGCACTTTCAAAGCGACGAATAACGTTGAAAGTAAAAAACTAAATGGTGGCATGTGTGATCGATTGCTAGCTAAGGTATGTGTGATTTTATGTATTTTTAATTCACGCATATTGCTTTGTTCATTTAACGAAAAGTTATGTTGCTAATTTTAAATTATATTTAAAGTTTAAATGTTTTAGTAAGTTGAGCGTCTTTTAGTTCTGTTTGAAAAGCTAGTTGATATAATATCGCAGTTTTTTTAAAACATATTTTAATAAAGTTTCCATAGAATTTAAAGTAATTTTAAATCATACATTTTAGAGAGAACATTCTGTGTGCGATTGAAGAAATGGGTGTTACCTAATTTAACTATTTTTAAGTCCAATTTCATAATCACCATCATCTTTATTATAGTGAATGTATTTATCTCTACCTATTATATCACAATCAATTATTCAAGACAATAAAAGAGTTAACTTTAAAACCTAAAGTATCTTCTTTTATTATAAAATTTATTTGGTTTCGGCGCAATGAATTTTCCTCTCCTATTTTCCTCTAGTATATTCTCTATAAATTTATATCGGTTTATTTATTTCTCATAAAAAGAACAATACAGTTCACTAACATAAAAAGAAAATGTAGCAACACAATAAATTAGTTAAGTATCTCTGTGATCATAATACACTGTACAGTAATATAAAACTAAAGATATAAAGACAACTTCATTGGTGTCAGTATGTTTTCCTAATGTAATCTCCTAAACTTTAAAAAAATTTAAACAAGCGATCACTATTTGTAATATCATCAGGTATTTCATTATAAAGTTTTACACCTTCATATAATATATTTTTCTTACCATAGTTGGTTCTAGGCTTTGTTACTTCTAGTTTTTTTTTCATTTCCTTGCATTGTATGTATAGGTTTTTTCTTTGAAGCTTAATTGTGAATGGGTACCTTGTGTTATGATTTTATGTATTAGTATACAAGTTTTAAGTATGTATAGTTGTTTAATTGTAAGGACTTTGGTATCCTTGTATACAGCTTACTTCTAGCCTTATTCTTTTTTAGTCATCTTTCTACATTCCATCACATCACTGCTACTGATTGTCTAATTGACTCACTTCTGCTCTTTGAATTTAAAAGCATTTATAAATTTGTTTCATTGAAATAAATTATTAAGATTTTAATCAGATTTTTACGTGTATTGTATGCGAAACTACACCAGTATCACTTAAATTTACTTAGTAGAAATGCTACAGGCTATATTACAAATGACGAAGATTTAAGTGAATTAAAAACAAAACATCACTTAATACAAAAAAAAACTTAAAAAAAACTGCTTTTACACAAAAATAACAATCAGTAAAATATGAAAATGTTACAAAAGTAATTGAAACAATAAAATAATTTAAGAACAGCAGTGACATTAAGTCGGTCCTTTAATTTGAACTTTATCTGACATCTGATCTTCGACCACGCAGATAGGAGAAGAAAACCAAGCTTTCGAGCCTACTTTATTCATAAAATTCTTAAATTAATATTCAAATTAGCTCCTGACAGATATTTCATTTTTATTAAATTTTATTTGGGAATTTTTGTTTTAACGATTCTTATACGACACGAGCAACTCGACTTTGTCTAGATTGAAAAACATTTTTAATAGACGAGTACAATATATATAACATGCCAGTTGGCCCTCTAGCTTTTTAATATTTTCTTACCTCAATTTAGGGGAACCTTCATCTTTTATCCCATAACTGACACATTCTTAAGGAGAGCTGGCCTCAGGCCGGCAGATGGCCATAAAAGAAACCAAAACTCTATGCCATATAACATTTTGCGCTGGCCCTAAATTAAAATGGGAAAAATCAGAAATGGGCCGTAAATCATGGTTTGACACTTAAGTAAAAAGTTTGGCCTCATATAACTTTAAACATTAAAAGCTTTTTTAACGCATAATGGCATATTCGATTAGCTACGTCATTAGGCGTTCAAACCCACATTCACCCACCACCACCCCCCCGAAACTATAAGTTTAGTTGGAGGGGTTAAGCTATTACTGGTAATATCTGTTCAATTTTTCTTTACATTGACATTTATTCGTATGCTTCGACATATATATGCTTGCTCGATCGGAGGAATACCAGGGCTTTACAGACAATCGGTGAATCGGACAACGATTTTTAAATCATATAATCACACCTGTGAGTGATTTACAAAGCGCAATTACACCAGCGCAAAACTCGCGAAAGGTCTAAATCGAAAAAAAAAATCCTAATCTTTGATAAAAAAAATCTGATTGATTCGAAATCAAATTGACGAAATCTCAATTCTTTAGTTTCTATTCACCAAGTGAAATTCAGACTTAAACCACCTTCCATCTGTAAAATCTCCCACTAAAAGGGCGACTCCTACCATAAAAGAATGGAATAAACCTTTATTTTCCATCACAACTCATGGAAAGTGACGATGAAGACAAAGATGACATAAGCTTGTACAAAGGAAACCTATTCAAACATTCTAGGATTTAAAAAGAAGCAAGCAAATATTCACACTTAAGTGCAATTTGAAATTTCAATCAACCACTGAAGTTCCACATTTTAGTAAGTCTAAAATATATGGAGTGAATTTCTACCTAAGTCTAATAGCCCGAACGAATGGTCAGGATTAAATTAAGTCCTAGAAAGTTTTCGCACACTCACCAAACTGAGAACTAAACGCAAGCAATTTTAAAACTATGCTCAAGAGTATTGAATCTCCTATTCGTGTGCATTTATAACCATTTTATAAAAGTCTCTTGTCAACAGATATCAAAGCTTCGCTTTAGTATTTTGCCATTTCAAAGATTACTGCAATATTAAATACAGGATCCAACTTGGGCTGTATAGATCAAAAAGTTGTTGAGAGCTTAAACATCGCAGAAACTGCTATTTCACTGAATTTTAACAAAAGATTAATATTACTGAACAAAATTTAAAATCCACATAAAACCCCACAATATATTTTTAAAACAACTAGTTGTACCCTACTACGCTTCGCTGTGGGACATTGTGGTTGAATTGATAAGAAATCAGAAAGAAAACTGACACAAGAAAAAGATTAAAACAATCTTTGAGGCGGATTGTGTATCGTGTCAAAATTTGAGATCATCAGTGCAGAATTTTTGAGTTTTTGAAGTGTACACAAACCATTGAGTTGGTTTGTGTACACTTCAAAAACTTTACCATTTTTCATCTACATATGTAAAACCATTTTATACATGTAGATGAAAAACTTTCATATAAAACAGATAAAGAAGACCTACCTTCTATTTTTTCAAGATTAAATCCACACAGATAACTCTACATTATTTATTTTAACGACTATTCTTATTTATTTATAGGTATTTACTAATCTTCATAATGTCTACATTCAGTTTTATGTTCCAATAAATGTATACCTGAATTTCTTTAATTATATCCTATTGAATATACTTTATGTAAATGTACAATTAATTAAGTATGTTACTCTTGCATAACATGATTCTGATTTCTTTTGCCATTATAATTTTATTAAACACATGTTTTTTATACATCTGATAGATGTTTTTTATTTAAATATAGATTTAGTAATCATTTAAACAACTAATACCATTACCACACACATATTTTTTCTGCAACTTCGCAGTGAAGACAAAAATGTCTTTGAAAATTTTATAAATGAATCTGAAATTTGAATTGCACTCAAATGTCATTTTAATACTTGCTTACTACAATTGCCTTGAGAAAGTTTCGAAATAACTTAGTGAGTTCTTCATGAAATATCAGGCCGCGCCAGCGCACCTTACTATATACGCCATCTAGCGTACACAAACTGAACGAACTTGCTGTTTCCCGTAGTTACTTACACAATACATGGTGGATTTTAAGTCGTAAAATACCCCAATTCAGGTGATCACCTGCTGGTAGATAGTTCACTTTTACTAAACTTTTAAGTTAGATGTAGTGGTTTGAGACACGCGGTTTTCTGTCACACGCACGTTAGTTTTACTAAAAGTATTATTACTGCAAGTTCCCAATAGTTTCAAGTGACTACAAAACTACTTTTTTTAGAAATAAACGTCCCCCTGATGGCAATTATAGGCTTATAAATGAAAATGGGATTAAAATTACAATCGGCAATGTGTGGATGTCTAATACGTCTCTGTCTATACCCTCGGGGTATGTACGAGCACACAAAAACTTTGTAGGCTATAGTAATTGTTTTTTTATCAGATCTTATGGTTGAATACTTTAGTAATTCAGTGGCAAAGCATTCATCTATACCTATATAGTAAATGTGACAGTGAGTTTTTATGATTGTTTGTTACGCTTTTATGCTTAAACCACTAAACAGGTTTTCAAATTGTTTCGCCAAAAAAAGCTCTATTAACAGCGAGTAACATAGGCTACTTTTTACCGCAATAACTGACATATAAACGGACGGACTCGCGGGCAAAAGTTAGTTAATTTAAAAAAAAAAATATGTAGGTAAGCACACGAAGGGTCACCATGACGCCCATTCGTAAGATCGTTTCCTACGGACAGTCATTTAAAAAAAAGCTGAAATCACGTCTTGCGGTACTTAAAATTCCAATAAAAGTAAAAAGCTGTAATATTTTACACAAGATTGTAATCATAATAACACCTTTTTGCAACCAATTCTTCCGCAGCCATGATGCGTTATATTAACCCTAACGCATAACTCCAGCCGCTTTATAGTACTTCTGTGTGGCTCCTAGTCGTAAGTTTTAACGCACTCCCAACAAAACTCGTAGGTAGCTAAATGACGGGGTGCGTGGTCCGGAACCTCCTTGTGGTGCACCCTGGGCAACGGAGACGGCAGCGCCTCTCTCCCTAGGTGGGAAAGGCGCTGCCGCCTGCGGCCAATTCCGGCCGAGGTGGGAACGGCCCGTCAAGGGCTGTTCGGAGGGCTGCTTTCCGCATGTCCCTCTGTTTGGCAGAGGGCATAGGGGAGAGCGGGCTGGGGGCGGACGGGTCCACTGCCGCTGGCTCTGTCCAGAGGTGGTGGACACTGGTCTGACGCAGACCACCGTCCGGCCATGTCGTAACCCTGACTGGCAACAGTCAGGAATGACGGCTCTTCGAGGGCTACGAGGAAGGCAACCTCTATAAAAAACCCTGGGGCGGACGGACCCGGTCTGGTGCAGACCCCGTCCGGCCCAGCCGTAATCCTGAATGGACAGGACCGGTGGATCTTCGGATCCGCGAGGACGTAAACCTCTATAAAAAATGCTCTAAGCCCACGTTCTGACGCCTGGCAAGGGGCTGAGTCGCTGGAGGGAGTCCAGTGCCGAAGGCGTCCCCGTCGAAGGACGTTAAACTAAAAAACCATGACATGAGGCCAAAGATTATTAAATCTACCCAGGAGGGTCCCGGACACACAGTGTCTGGGGAATCCCTCCCGGAGCCAAACGGCTCCGGCAGCTCCCACTCGTATTCTGGGGGGAGCACCGAATGTCGAACCTGCCCGTCGCCGAGCAGTAAATCCGGCGACGTTATCGCGGAGGACGCGAGAAACCTGGAGGTAGTGTCGAACACCGACACTGCCTCGGAGATGAGCGGAGTGAGTACCCCGATGGTCTCAGCTGCAGAGCAGCACCAGAAGGGTACTCCAAAGCGCAAAAGGCGCTCGCTTCGCCTGGGCCTGAAGAGGCAATTGGAGTCGGCCTCGAGCGATGAGGCCTCGGCTCCCAAAGTCGGCACAAGCCGCAGAGGCGCTCGCGGCGGAGGCCGACTCCCCAAGGCCATGGTGGCCCGAAAGAAGGTGGCGGTCCAGTCCGCGGCTCTGGGAGGAGCCGAAGATGGGTGTCTTGGACGGCGAAAACAGGAGGGGGTCGCGTCCGAGATGTCGACCACTGATGTGGGGAGCGGGGGTGGGGGTGCTGGCCTCGTTGAGCTGCGAGGCAAAACCGGCAACCCCGTCGACCGGATCGAGGAGGCAATCGGCGCGGCCGATTGCTTGCTTCAGACGTCCGGTGTGGCCGGGGGCCCCCAACAGGAGGCCCTGGTAGCGGTCGTGCGCTCCATAATCGAGGCGGGCAGACTCCTCGTGGCCGAGAGCAGGGCCCACGCTAGGGAGAGAGCCCGCCTCGAGGCGGATCTCGCCAAGGCTCGTGCCCACGCTGGTGCCACACCAGCGCCTTCGGCACCGTTGGCGCTGTCCGCCCCGGAGCCGGAGCCGGAGCCGGGCTTAGTCCGACTCATGGCGGAGATGGAGGAGCGGATTATGAGGCGCATCTCCGCAATAGAGAGCGCCCGTTGTCGCCCACCTCTGGCTCCGCCAAAGGCGACATATGCGGCCGCTGCCAAGGTGGGCCTAACAGCCCAGCCAGCAGTTAGGGTGGCTGGGCCGTCATCAGCGCCCCCGCCCCAGAAGGCCGGAAAGGGCAAAGGGAGGGGGAAGGCGGCCCCAACCCAAGCCCCAGTCTCGGCCCCGGCTGACACCGCACAGCGCTCGTTGGAGCAGGGCTGGACGGTGGCCGGGGACAACAAAAAGAGGCGGAAGGCCGCCAAAAAAGCGGCCAAGAAGGCGAGGAGGGACGCCGCCGCCGCCGCGAAGGGAGCGCCGAGGAAGCTCCGCGCCCCTCGCTCCTCGGCCGTCGTTATCACTTTGACGGCGGAGGCAGCGGAGAGGGGCGTGGGGTACGCCGAGGTCTTGACGAAAGTCAAGGCCAACGTGGACCTCAAAGCCCTCGAGATTCCGGGCGTCCGGTGTAAGAACACACGGACGGGAGCCCGGCTCCTCGAGGTAGCCGGCGCTACCAGTGGCCCCAAAGCCGATGCCCTAGCGGCTAAGCTGAGGGAGTCACTGGATGCAGCTGACGTCCGAGTGTCCAGGCCCACTAAATGCGCCGAAGTCCGCATCACGGGCCTGGACGACTCTGTCACGGCGGACGAGCTCAGACTCGCCGTGGCGGAGACGGGAAGCTGCCCTCTGGACAGCGTGAAGGCCGGAGCAATACGCTTCGGCCCCGGTGGACAGGGGGCAGCGGTTGTCAGCTGCCCCATCGCGGCGGCCCAGAAGGTCGCCGATGGACGGAGCCTCCTGGTCGGAGGTTTCCTGAGGGCGCAGGCACGACTCCTGCAGGCCCGACCGGCAAGGTGCTTCAGGTGCCTGTCGGTGGGTCACGTAGGGGTGCACTGCACGGCGGAGGCCACCGTAGGTGACCGATGCTTCCGCTGTGGCCAGCCCGGTCACAAGGCGGGTGGCTGCAACGCTCCGCTGCGTTGCTTTAGGTGCGCAGCGGGGGGCAAGCCTGCCGACCACCGGGTTGGTGGTAAGGCCTGTGCCCTATCGCGACCGAAGCCGGGAGGCCGACCTTCCGCCTCCGAGCCGCTGATCCAGACGGAGAGTGCCGCTGGACAGCCGCAAAGTTCGCTGCGGGATGCGGGGATGGAAGTCCAGTGATGGATCCACATCTCCGCATCCTCCAGGTGAACGTAGGCCACGGTGCCGATGCTCAGGATCTTCTGCTCCAGAGCATGGCACAGTGGTCCATCAACATCGCCGCTATCGCCGAGCCATATGTCCATCGGTTTCTCGGGCCTGCCTGGGAGACCGACTTGGACGGCACGGCGGCCCTGGTGCACGGTACCGCAGCCGGCACTCCACCTCTTGCGGTAGTTGCAAGGGGACGGGGCTGTGTAGCGGCGATAGTTGGAGATATAGCGGTCGTGGCCGCTTATTTCACGCCGAACCGAAACATAACTGAGTTCGAGCAATGGCTCGCTCAGCTGGCCGTCGTCGTCGATGCCTGTCGCCCCCACCCGGTTCTTGTGCTGGGGGACTTCAACGCCTGGTCGCAGGCTTGGGGTTCCCTGCGCACGAACCCGAGGGGCAGGGCATTGGAGACCTGGGCTGAAAGATTCGGCCTAGTTCTCCTAAACCGGGGGGCCGTGGCCACGTTCGTGACGGCGAGGGGTAGTTCGATCGTGGACATCTCGTTCGCATGCCCCTCGCTAGCGCGTCGTGTCCAAGGCTGGCGCGTCGTTGTCGGGGAGGAGACAGGTTCGGATCACCGATATATTCGGTTTGACGTCTCCGCCCCTGCAGATGGCGCGCCGGTCAGACCGGCACCACCTGAACCACGTTGGGCGCTCAAGCGCTTAGATCGCGACCTCCTCCTGGAAGCCGCCATCGTACAGGCCTGGGCTCCTGCGCCGGACAGGCCTGTCGACGTCGATGATGAGGCACAGTGGTTCCGGGAGGCCATGACCCGCGTCTGCGATGCGGCGATGCCTAGGGCTCAGCCCAATACTGCGAGGCGCCAGGTCTACTGGTGGTCGCCGGAGATCGCACGGCTGCGTCAAGCCTGCGTGACCGCGCGCCGCCAGTGGTCCAGGTTCCGCAGGAGGCGTCGCCGCCCCGAAGATGCGGCAGCGAGAGAGGCGGAGCTGTTAGCGGGTTACAGGGTTGCCAAGAGGACCCTTCAGGCAGCGATAAAGCGGGCCAAGAGCGAGGCCCGCCGCGAGATGCTGGAGACACTGGAGCGGGATCCGTGGGGACGCCCCTACCGTATGGTTAGGGGCAAGATGCGCCCATGGGCCCCGCCGCTCACACGGTGTCTTCAGCCAGAGCTGCTTGAGAGGGTCGTTGGCTCCCTGTTCCCAACGCGAGTGGTGGAGCATACTCCGCCACAGATGGCTCCGCCTCCGGCGCTTGAGGCGCCTAACGTGGATGACGACGACGTGCCTGAGGTCACTGGGGTGGAACTAAGGGCGGCGGTGTTACGGCTTAAAGCTAAAAACACCGCCCCGGGACCCGATGGCATTCCTGGCCGAGCGTGGGTCCTGGCCTTAGTCGACGAGGCTCTCGAGCCCCGACTGCGAGGGTTCTTCAGCGCATGCCTCGAGCGGGGCCAGTTTCCAAAATTGTGGAGGACGGGGAAACTGGTCCTCATCCGAAAGGAGGGGCGCCCGGCGGACTCACCGTCCGCCTACCGGCCCATAGTGTTGCTTGACGAGGTGTGCAAGCTCTTTGAAAGAGTGATTGCAAGGCGCCTCGTCAAGCATCTCGTGATGGTTGGGCCGGATCTGGCGGACAACCAGTACGGTTTCCGTCAGGGGCGCTCCACCGTGGATGCGATCATGCGCGTGAAGGCTCTGGCGGAGGAAGCAGTCTCCCGGGGTGAAGTGGTGTTGGCGGTGTCCTTGGACATCGCCAACGCGTTCAACACTATGCCCTGGAGCTGCATCAGGGAGGCGCTCGTGTATCACGAAGTGCCTCTCTACCTCCGCCGCATAGTCGGGGCATATTTGTCGGAGAGAGCCGTCGTCTACCCCAGTAGGACCGGTCTCGGTAGGCGTGAAATGTCGTGCGGTGTTCCGCAGGGGTCGGTGTTAGGGCCACTCTTGTGGAACATCGGCTACGACTGGGTGCTTCGTGGTGCCTTCTTGGATGGTGTCGCCGTCGTGTGCTACGCGGACGACACACTCGTGACGGCGCGCGGCAAGACGCACCACGAGGCAACCCTGAGGGCCACGGCCGGGGTTGCCCAAGTCGTTGAGCGTATCCGGCGGCTGGGTCTCGAGGTGGCTCTGCACAAGTCCGAGGCCCTGTTCTTCCACGGGCTTCGGAGGAAGCCGCCTGAGGGATCTAGCCTCACGGTAGGAGGCACTCGCATCGGCATCGAGCCCTCGATCAGGTATCTGGGGCTCGTACTCGATGGCCGATGGGACTTCGGATATCATTTCCGAGGTCTGGTCCCTAAGTTGGTTGGGGCAGCGCGTGCATTGGCGCGGCTGCTGCCCAACATGAAGGGACCCGATGACTCCTGCAGGAGACTCTACTCGGGGGTTGTGCGGTCCATGGCCCTTTACGGGTGCCCGGTATGGGCGGGGGCCCTGAAGGCCAGCAACGTCGCGATACTGCGACGACCGCAGCGAATGCTGGCCATCAGGATCATAAGGGGGTACCGCACGATCTCCTTTGAGGCAGCGAGTCTCCTGGCCGGAACTCCACCGTGGGACCTGGAGGCGAGAGCCCTTGCGGCACTGTATCAGTGGCGCAAGGAGGCGCAGGAGTTGGGTCGATGCCCCGAGATTCGAGAAATCGATGACCGGAAATCCCAACTCCGCCAGGTCATCATAGGGGAGTGGAGGGAACGACTCGGGCAACCGAGCGCTGGGCACGCCGTCATTGCGGCGGTAAGACCCGTTATGGAGGATTGGCTCGAGAGGCGTCACGGGACCCTCTCATACCGATTGACGCAGGTGATCACTGGGAAGGGATGTTTCGGAGATCACCTGTGTCTGATCCGCAAGGAGCCAACGCCTGAGTGCCACCACTGCGATGGCCAGACCGTGGACACGGCTCTCCACACGCTGGCAGAGTGCCCGGCGTGGGTTGAGCAGAGGCGAGACCTCGTGGCGGCCATCGGAGTGGGAGTTCTCTCGCTCGATAGCCTGATTGCGGCTATCGTGCGGAGCGAGAGTGCGTGGAACTCTGCCGTCTCCTTCTGCGAGCAAGTTATGCTCGCGAAGGAGACGGCGGAGCGGGACCGGGAGAGGTTTAGAACTCTCCCGGCCCGCCAGGCCCGGGCACGGGCCAGGCAGCGCAGGTCACTCAGGCGCCGGAGGTCGCAGAACGACCTCCGTCCTCCATAAGCGCAGGCCTGGGGGTGACAGGTGAGGCCATCTGTCACCCTAGCAGAAGCAGGCCGGGGTGGCGGCGAGCGCGTTGCGAAGCGCGCTCGCTTCCAGGGAGCACAGGGAACATGGGGTTCCCACACGGGGCGGGGGTCGTCTACTCGTCTGTAGATGACCCGAGGTATGTCGGGGCACCAGGGCCTTCCTTTCTAGGGTATACCTGGTTCCCCGGCTATTAGTACCCGGCGAAGGCGTGCGGTTTTAGTCGGTTCGAGTCCGACATGCCACCGACAGGTGGTATCCGAGGGGATTTCCGCACGGAAAAAAAAAAAAAAAAAAAAAAAAAAGGTAGCTAAATGACGGTTTGAGACGTCGCAAAACATTGCAAGCTATAAACTAACAAAGAACATATAAATTGAAATTCAACCTTATACCAATACCATAAAGAGTAATTTGAATTTATGCTTCAAGGGAGGTTATATCATTTTGGATATAGAACTTACTTACTAGGCGGCTGCCACGCGAACGCTTGAGAACCCCGTAACAGCCATTTTGGATTTTGTTCCTCGGAAGTAAGTACCAATTTTAGTTGAAAGGGAAAAGGTGTATGAGATGTTTTATAACAGAATAACGTCGCCACGCGTAAGGTACTTGCGGAGACTCAACTCAACTGGTTTTTTGTTTTTATAAATATATTTTTTTGCATTTTATTTCTTTCGATGCGTCGTCTCAAAGGCTCGATATTTACGTTTTTTTTATTTTCAACGTATTGTTAAGAAGCCTTCATATTTTACGAACATGTTATGAATTTTAACTGGTGGTCGCCATACGATTTAAAATACCTACCTTTGTTTTATACAAATAAATACTTAATAATGTCAGCACGAATTATTTTAAATTACAAAATTACAAAACTTGTAATTTTCGAGAGTTTCACTTATATTTTTGAATTTGGCTGGGAATGCTTAGTTGTAATATTGTGACATGAAAATATGCCGCCTTTATTGATCGAGCTTTTGATATTTAGATCACCTGGCGGTCGATAATCTTGTTTTATTTCTTGACCAGTGTCACTCGAATTATCATGATATGTACGATGACAGGTTAATCTATATAAACTATAATCTTATACTTTTAAATTATATACTTTTATAATACTATCTTTTGTGCTCCGCTCGCGTGTATTTCGGTTAACGTGGTAAAAAGTAGCCTATGTTACTCGTTGATAATGTTTTTATTGGTGCACGAATTGTTAAAATTGGTTTTTCGGTTTAGGCGTGAAAGCATAATAAACAAACAGACTCACGTTCACATGTATAATATAAGTATGGATTAATATGAATGATACCTGTAGTTTAATATAGCCATAGTTTCTTCTGGCATTTGCTCTTCTTCTCCGTATAAACTTAAACGTATAAACCAAATTCCACATTCCTGCGTGTGCTCTTGCTTAAAAAATGCTTAAAATCTGAAGAGTAAATTAGTGCTGTGACCTGTTAAGGACTGACAGAATAGCCTGTGGGTCTGGTGTTTAGTGACCCTAACTGCTAATGCAAAGGTCGTAGGTTCGATTACCATTCAAGAAAGATAGTTCTGTAATGAGTATTTTATTTACAAATAGAAGGAATGAAATTATTATCAAAATAGTTAGATATAGATAGATTCTTTTTAAAACAAGTGTTTTCAAAAATCTTTTACAAGTAAAATTAAACATATTAGGTTTTGGCCTTTAACTTGTCTAAGACGATCAGTAATACAGCAAGGTAGGTATAATAATACCATAGATGACCAAGCTCTTATGGCAATCGCCGGTAGTCGAAGCAACTACGCGTCACAAGTATATGCCTAAACAAAATAAACGTCAATAGTACACAATAAAGATGAGTTATAGAAATACTACTACTGCCCATTTGTGCCGAAACATGGCTATTAGTGCAAGTGCAATTTACTAAACAATATTGTTTTTTACAAGTGTCGATAAAATAATATAGTCTTTCCAAGCAAAATATACTCGCCTATAATAACCTCCTTTTGTTTATCCCATTTATATGAAAAAATATTACTATGGTTATGATTGCGTGTAAGGAAAAATGGTAGGTGTTTGTGCCTGATTCGATTATTTGATAAGTATTCTCCAATGTGTGAAAGCCATGAAATTCTATGGACTTCCTTTTTTTAATAAATACTTAGCATAAACAGGTCAACGTATTTATTTGGAAAGTTAACTTGCTATTCAATAACGTAGGGTTATTGAGAGGATAAATAGGTTCAAATATACGTATAATGGTTATATAGCACCGTCTTGCAAACTATATAAAAAAGTGTTCTACTTTGACTATATTAAATGATAACTGCACTGAATCTGATTTTCTAAAGTGATGACAGAAATATGAAGATCAATGACTTTTAATTGTTTAGAGTTTGTTGTGAATGTTATTTAACGTATTTCATTGTTTTCAACCTATCATTCTACGAAGAGATCTCTAATAAATAAAATCATGTAATATGTCACAGTTATTAAAAATACAGCTAATTGAAATAAATTAATACAACGTGATTTTGAAAAGTTTAAAATAACAATTCGATTAGTCAGTCAGATAGAATGTAAAATTCGGATACTAGAACTACTAAATGTTAAAAGGTATAAACCACTCTTTATAAAGGGTTTAATTGTTAATTCAAAAGTCAAATCTATCTGAAATAATTATTGATTAACTATAAAAGGCCTTTCTTTTTAAATTTGTCCGTAAGGCTTAGTCTAAAAGTGGCCATTGAATATTCTTTCCTTTGAAAAAAAGAAAACTTAACTACTTTTATTCTTCTTTACACAAGGGTTAGTATCAAAATAAGAGCAAAATTAACTTTTACTTCTGCCGTTCGACTTTACAATGCGCAGGCGCCGCTCTCGACAGGTGTATGTAGCGGATGTGTGACCGGTCTCAGCCAGCTTCTCGCCACACTAGCGTACCGGCCAGTATCAGTTTTCTAATTTCATTATAATATTATTTATATGTATCTGGTGCGTAAAGACATACAAAAATAAGTTTTATGTAATTTGTGTTATTACATTAATTTTACGTATCACTATTTTTATCTGGTATATCATGCTCTAGTCTTTCTCATTAATTACTTTTTTACCTAAAAATTTACTACAAACATTTAGGCGTAACTTCAATCAATCCCTGGTGATATACCTACACAATCATATCTAACAACATGTTTTTCTTTTTATGAATGAAATATTCGTAAAACGGCTTCACATCGGCTGCCGATCAAACAACTCACAATCAAGTTAAGCCTGCATTTTGCATTGGTTCCTCAAAATGAATATTACTTTTAATTATAATAATGAGAACAGGTAAGACTGAGCGCTTGTTAAACATTGAAAAGCATGCCAGTCGATGAGTCGACCTCGGACCTAAAACATATCCAATATCAATATCAATATCTGCTCCACTCACCGCTAAAGCACGCACGCAAAATGCAACGGATTTTTTTTCTGAAATGCGAGGGTAACGATATCCTAAATTGGTCTTTAATTGGGGAAAGAAAAGGTTCAGTGTAAGTTAATTGTAATTTGAGGCGGTTAAAGACAGTTTACGATACTAATACAGTAATTAATTTCTATTTAATTCTATGATTTTTAACACAATGTTGTAAAATAAACAGAAAGCTTACAAAATCAGTAACGGTTATTGAAATGACAAGGCTTGTTGGCAGTGGTATAAACTACTTGTTTTCGTTAATAAATGTTATGTCACACCTTGATTGCAACACCATTGAACTAAAGATGAAAAAAACCTGATTGAGTTTCTTGCCTCTTCTTCGTCAGTTGCTATTATGATGAATCAGTCATCATCATCAGATGCACAAAGTAAGGATAAAAAAATAAAAAAGGATAAACCAAAAATATGCTTTGTACTTTAATAATAAAAATGATATAATTGTTTTTTTATGATTTTTATTTCGCCCACGGTTTTGAGTTCGCGTAATGCAATTTTTTTATTCGTTAGTTATAGTAGTAGTTTTTCTGGTTTAAAGGTTTCATATTGATTTTTATGTACTATTGCAAAAGAAGGGATTGTAGTATAACAGCAATTTTGTAGAATATAGGGAACTTATGATACCAGTCGATCTACAAATTGCAACTCTTCATCTCATTCCTATTCTCCTTCTCTACCCAGTGGTTGCCAGGAAAATTCGGAAATCGCAATAAGGCCGCCAATTGTACAACTTTGTATATTTTACTTTCTTTATATCATTTGTACAACTTTAGATCATAAACCAATGTTGTTGTTTTAATGGTACAATAAAGAGTTATCTATCTAGTCTTATCTTGAATGTAATGATAAAGTGATAATGCTTTTGTGAAGCATTTGAATATAGAGAATTATTAAACATTAGACGACTTTTTTTTTCAGACGAGTCACCTGATGGAAAGTGACCATCGGCGCCCATGAACGTCTGCAACTCAGGAGTCACAAACGCGTTGCCAGCCTTTTAGGAAGGAGTACGCTCTTTTCTTGAAGGTTTGAACGGCGTAACGGTCCCGAAATACCGCAGACGATAACCCGTTCCACAGATTGGTTGTAAAAGATATAATTAATTTAATAATAAATTAAATAAATGATAATTTTTGATGAGGATGAAAATTACGGATGGTATTAGTCCTCGGAGCACTCTCCATTATATATGAATAGAGTATGCAGAGTGGATGTATTTATACATCATTGTACGTTTTTTTTTGATGATTATTAAAACCCGTTATTAATAAATAATACTGTGTAATTTTACAACTGTATATACAATATTTTACAAACCATTATAGTCCAGCTTACTAGATGACGCTTGCAAAAGTAAGAAATATAATAAAAAATAATATTTAGTGCGTGACAGTGGACCGATACCTTCGTAAATTCGAATCTTGTATTTCCGGCTTTCGAAGCCGCTAAAGCACTTTAAAGATACAAGCGATAAAATGTTATGATACAATTTTACCTTTATTACTTAGCCACAATACCTTTATGTCTTTTTTTCTTTATTCGGTGGAAAGAAAACCTCATAAATTCAGTTTTATATATGTATCGGTTGTATATTCACCAAAATGCTTCAATGTAAATCATTTATACGACCAGTAAACGTCAAAGTTTTCCTTAAAACTATCTGTAGCAATATCTCATAGTAAGTTATATTTTGGCCGTCGGTAGCCTTTGAAAATTGAAAAGCTTTTTTATATCTTTGAGTGATTGATTTTTGACGGGTACACGAGTGGGCTTCTCGGCTGTTAGAGAAGATATGGGATCAACTTACAGCTTATTTTTCAGAAGTAAAGAGCTGATTGGTAAGTGTAAATGACACGACAGAAAACATGTTGTAATCATTATTGCTTGAGGGTACGTTCTAACTTATCATTCACAAAACTTATATTATATCGGTTTGTCTAGTCATTGACAGGTTTTAAAAATTAACTACTTTATTATATAAAATAGGATTGTCCAAACAAGCTAAGCATTTAAGTTAGTGCCCGGTGGAACCTGAACAATAGGTTTACAATGATTTATAAGTATTTATTTAGGGTGCAATGATTTTCTTAGCCGATTCATACTGTGTAAATAGTTTTTACGTTATTTGTGTTTGTATCGGGATCAGACGGCCGTGTGTGAGATGTGTGAGATAAAAAAGAAAAAAATATTTGCAGCAAACTTTTACAATTACAAATACCATCATTATAATAAATACGTACTTTCTATAAAGGTTATATTATAAATACCGTTCGTTTTTCTTAGTTTAGCATCAATCAATAGGTACTTCTATTTTGGCCTCATTCACGATTTCTGCACAATACAGTATATGGGTATTAACAAATACTTACCAATGCATATGTTTATATATGTTATATTGTACATAAACATAGCAAGCTAATTTATGCGCGTATGGGTACGTATAGATACGTAATATGTCCCAAGATAGTTACATATGAGATACAGAAATTAATAACGAAGCATTAAATATTCAACTACAAAATTAGTTACAGAATTATTTTTGAGTGAACAGCAACCTTGATTAAGCAGTAGCTTTTCAAAGATAATAATTATTTATGTTACGAACATGGCAAAAAACCTGCATCGAATGTCATCGTAACGCCTACAAGTATATCTTCAAATAAATTATAATCCTTCAGTTGACGTGGGTGTTAGCACTTTATGTATCTTATCTGAGAGATGAAGATTGTATTTTTTCCTGACTTAAATACCGGTTCTGTGTTCATGGTAAATCAATTTCGTTAAGTGTTTAAGCAGTCGCAAGTCCTCAATTTAAGGTTTCTGCGTGATTAGATATTTAAGTTTAATTTTAAACATGTTTATAACTTACTTTCTATGGCGTGTCATTATTAACATGATTTCTTTAACAAGTTCTTCGAAAGTTTTGTATTATCGACATTTATAATTTTTTGTTTTGGATTCAAATTAGGTTTTGTTTTTGTTTTACGAGTAGCTTATAATTTTAGGTGTTTTGAGGTTCCTTTATCGATATCATGATATTTTTTTAAAGTTATTTCGTTCAGCTTAGACAATATGTAGACTTCATGGAATTATGTACATCGGCGGACTTAATGTGTATGTCGGTTATCGCGATAAAAAAGTAGCCCATTTCTTTCCAAAACAATCAAAGTATCTCTTTGCTATATTTCGTCTAAATCGCTCCAGAGTTTATTGATTCCCTATTTAAACTTCCACCCCCCTTTTCACCCCCTTAAAGAATGATTTGTGGGGTAAAAACTATCTCTATACCAAATTTCATCCAAATAGATTCAGCGAATTAAACGTGAAGAGGTAACAGACAGACACACTTTCGCATTTATAGTACTAATATATGGATGTTTCATTATTATCTGTCAGTGAATTGTATGTGACAGGTATTGACATTGCCATTCAAGATGTCAATGTTGCCAACCTTTTGTTATCAAACCGTACGAAGGAATTATTTCATATAAAACGATATTCAGTTTAATATCGTTCTGTTTAAATTACAGTATTTACATAGTTTACAGTAGTACGTAGATAGAAGTGTACTAAATGCCCACATGACGGGCCTGTTGGACCTGGACAAAAATATTGTGTGATTAGCACGGTCATTTGTTCTGTGTCTGAGTGTAATTTATCTATAATATGCTTTGATCGAAGATAGTATGTATTTAGAAAATATGTATATATAAGTATGTTTATCAGCAGTCTGGCTACCATAGTACAGACTCTGCCTAGTTTGGGAGCTGACTGTGTGTGTAATGTGTGATATTATTCTTACGTGACCACGGCCAATATGTTGCGTGAATGCGTTAATTTCCATAGATATATGTACGAGTACATATAATATATTACATATAATATATAATATATTATAGGATGGAAACCGAAATTTTAAAAGTTAGTAGAGTATTTCTTGTTAAGTGAAAAAAATGCTTTAACAGATAATATTCTCAATAAGCTCTTTATTTTTTAATGAAATAAAATACCGGGAGATCTTTTACACATTAGGCAGTGAAAACCAGTTGGAACTTGATTTAAATTTATAAAGAGACATCCAATAAATCCTTTGTCAAATCTTCGTTAACATGTCTCGTTTGTTATAAAATTTACATCTTTAAACAATAAATGCCGTGCGAATGATTCACGAACGGATTCGATGTCAACTCTAAGATATGTTTGTATTTCAGACATGACCTTACAAATTGTAGTTTGATTAAAATATCCCAAAGGGTCTTTATTTCTTTAGTCATGAAGTTATTACATGAAACTACAAAAAATTGCAGCCATTAAAAAAGTTGGAAGCCGTCAAACAGAATGAGGATTTCAATTCGACTGATTTTATTATTCGTAAACCGATTTCAATCATCCTTTTTAATAGAATTGGTTATACTCAAGTGTGCCTTCATTCAAATTAAAATGAAATAGAAAGGTGAGATAGAGCTAGTAGAGAATGCCTATGGCATTAAGTCCACCATTGTACAATCACATACATGAATAAAGTCCCTGTTAACCTATACTGCTATTATCCTTTTGTATATATTTGCATTCCTAAAATCCGGTATTAAGAATTTAGTAACCATTATTAATAATCAACGACGTGGTATACGTCGTGTTATAAATTTGATAATCCGTTAGTTTACAATAACATCTAGATTAAGAGGAAGCGGCCAATCGTTCGCGTACTACAATCATGCACAGATCCGGTACATGTCCTCTACCTCAATAACCATGATTATTTGCCCCTTTATAACAAGCACTTCAGCGCATTATAGGCCAAGTTAATTAGATTTACTGATTTACATTCGCAAAAAAAATATTGCTGCCGAAACCACTTTTTTGCATATTGTTATGAATCAGTCCGGTCACCGTCTAAACTGTAATCTCAACATTCTTTTTTATTTGTGGCTTAACTCCTAGGTACGATTTTAGACCGGGCACGCCGTCATTGCGGCGGTAAGACCCGTTATGGAGGATTGGCTCGAGAGGCGTCACGGGACCCTCTCATACCGATTGACGCAGGTGATCACTGGGAAGGGATGTTTCGGAGATCACCTGTGTCTGATCCGCAAGGAGCCAACGCCTGAGTGCCACCACTGCGATGGCCAGACCGTGGACACGGCACTCTGCTCTCCACACGCTGGCAGAGTGCCCGGCGTGGGTTGAGCAGAGGCGAGACCTCGTGGCGGCCATCGGAGTGGGAGTTCTCTCGCTCGATAGCCTGATTGCGGCTATCGTGCGGAGCGAGAGTGCGTGGAACTCTGCCGTCTCCTTCTGCGAGCAAGTTATGCTCGCGAAGGAGACGGCGGAGCGGGACCGGGAGAGGTTTAGAACTCTCCCGGCCCGCCAGGCCCGGGCACGGGCCAGGCAGCGCAGGCGACTCAGGCGCCGGAGGTCGCAGAACGACCTCCGTCCTCCATAAGCGCAGGCCTGGGGGTGACAGGTGAGGCCATCTGTCACCCTAGCAGAAGCAGGCCGGGGTGGCGGCGAGCGCGTTGCGAAGCGCGCTCGCTTTCAGGGAGCACAGGGAACATGGGGTTCCCACACGGGGCGGGGGTCGTCTACTCGTCTGTAGATGACCCGAGGTATGTCGGGGCACCAGGGCCTTCCTTTCTAGGGTATACCTGGTTCCCCGGCTATTAGTACCCGGCGAAGGCGTGCGGTTTTAGTCGGTTCGAGTCCGACATGCCACCGACAGGTGGTATCCGAGGGGATTTCCGCACGGAAAAAAAAAAAAAAAAAAAAAAAAAAAAGGTACGATTTTAGACTATAAAATCCCAACAATGATATCAGATGGTAATCTGTACCGAGTGTGCAAGGTTGATATTTTTTTTTTTTTTTTCACGACTTCAGGCACTAGGAAGAGGAATGGGGAACTCTACAAACATACATGGAAACGGACACAAAGAACACCCAGACTCAGAACAACAACTTGTAGATCACACAAAGTGTTGTCCCGTGTGGGGATCGGACTCACTACACTCAGTGCAGTACGAAGCGGCGAGGTGACCGCTTAAACCACTACGCCATCTATGCAGTCTATCTTCTTCAATCTGAGTAATCAGACCGTCCTGGCCTGATTACTCAGATTGACAGACTTTAAAAAAGAGCAGCTAAATAATTTATTTAGTATGTACACAATATGAAGCTTTGAAAAATAAATGTCACTCCATTACAAAAAAAATACACACTGTTTTTGCTATATTTGTCGAATTTTAATGACATCGATATGGTACTTTATTATCTGCAAACCTTTAAATGTGAAACGTATAATTGCCACCTGTCTATCAACTTCTTCTGTATCTATTGATGGGTTTCTTCTGCTGATGTCAAGAAAAACTTAGAAACTTTTGTATTAGGAACTGTTATAGGTATGAAAAAAACTTGAAGCATTTTAAAGTCCAGTAAAAACGCAGTGAGCTATTATGATTATAGAAAAACTCATTAAATGTTTACGTGTCTCAAGTTTTCTTGTCGCTCTTGCTTTGAAAATTTTCTAGAAAAACTACAGACACATCGACATTGCCTTTTGTTAACTTTGTAGGAAATTTTATAAACACATAATTGCCATCGTGATAAAAATGATTAAAAGTTTTACTAAGTAGTTTTATTTTGGCAGGAGCTCGTTAGCGGTTTATATTATGAGGCTACTACTAAACTTTTAGTCTTAAAATGTTTTATATATATTATAAATGTTTTATATTAGTTTGTTTTTAAATTTAGAAATTTTGCACTTCAACTTTCACAGGACTGATTATCCCTGTGATACGCGTACTTGCCAAACGTATAATTACCGGACACGAAGTATGTGGACGTATACTCGTACTTTAAACAGTATTTTTCCAATTGTATAAATAGTAATTGTTTCACGTGGATATGAAACCCATCAATAGTCAACTGTAATGTGTAGGGTTTAGGAGTATTTATCAGTAATATAAGCAACCCTACTTCAAATGCGGGGTTAGACCTGTTAGAGATATTTGCACAACAAAGACTTCCTCTATCTCCTGTTATAACATAGTTGATATCTTAGAATCAGCCAAAATGGGGTTAACATATTATTATGTTATAAAAGCCAACTGGTTGATTATGGCGAAGGTATCATTTAAGCTACTCGTATTCCACCATTGTTTTGTTTTAATTTTTTATGAAAAATATAAATATACTTAGTAGATATATATATATAGTATAGGAAAAGGTATGACATACTACCTTTTACTAGCGGGTTAGCTCGCTTTAATGTCGAATTTGTCTGTTAATTTCTTGATAAAAGTAGCTCTTTGCTCATTCGATAATTTCTCTGTGCCAAAATTCATTCATACTTGCGTAGCCGTTCTGGTGGAATAGGGTAACAAATATCCACACATCCATCCCAACAAGCTTTCGAGATTATAATATATAATAAAAATGAAGAAAACAACGGACCGTAAACCTTTTTAAATTGATTTTTGAGTTAATTTTGATTTCGAAAGTTTTGAACAGGTCAACTTTTTACAAAAGTAGACGACGTTTAATATTTAGTGACTAATTCCATTAGTACCTACAGATAAAATACCCAAATTATAAAATCAGGCACCACGAAGGTGAACGTGGGCGACAGCTTGCTAAAAAAGTGGTTCTGGCGCGATTGATGGCTAATTTTTTTTGTTACGAACGTTACAAAATCAATAAATTACTGAATCAAGACATTAAAATGACGTTTTGAACACTAAATTTTAGATAACTTAGTCATAACTTAAAAATGCAAGCTATCGCTGTATAAGGCTTGATAAGATCATTTTTTAATATGGCTTTGTTGCTCAATCAAAAATCGAACATATTTAGGATAAAAATATCATTGATTAAGTTTAATGTGTATTATTACTTATAAGGTTTGGCTATTATTCTTATATTTAATCACCAATTAAGTTATACGACAAGACTATGCTTTTAAAAGTTATTATTTAATCCTAATAATTTATAGATCTTCTGTTTTTGGGGACAATGTTATTTTGATGTAAAGCAATTATCTCCCCCACATCCCATTACCCTCGTCCCACCTTACGCCATAATTTTGGGAAGCGGGCCACGCAAAGGCAGCGGCAACGCATTTGTGTCTTTTCAGTTGCAGGTGTACTTGGGCAAAAGTAAAAAGTAATCATTTACCAAAATAAGGTAAAACTTCTCCTTATTCACCCCCTTTTCATATATAAATACATATAAATAGATTTTTCATCCTGTTAAAAATGTGTGTATCTTCTATGCAAATAAATAAAATTGAAGTGTCTGTTTGTAATCTCGAAATAAAAGTTTTTATTTCATGCTCACATGGTTATTTCTCGCACGATACCTATGTCTAAAAACCAGTTTAAATTTTTTGCCGTATGCCTGTCTGTTTTTCCAGGTAATCTTCTAAACGGCTATACCAATTTTGATAATAATTTACTACCAGGCAGCTGTCTATATAAGGAGTACCTTAGGCTATTTTTCCTCTCAGAAAAACCCTTTTAAATGTTGCTCGGTTCGAGAAACGAACCCACTAAGGCAGCGCTTTTCAAATTCAACGCGAACGAAGTCACGGGTACCAGCTAGTCGGTAATAAACTAATTTGGAATTGTTTCATATAGTTTTATCTCTATATCTTTACGATTGCAAATTAAAAATCAATGTATTATATTCGATAAATATCATAATATAACACGAACTACAGACTAAACCTAGTCTGTCAGACATTGCTTTCATAAAATATCTGTCATAAACAAAGTCTACTTAATGAATTAAGCACTATTAAAAGCAAGAAAACAAAAAAAGGTTAACGATGGGAACCTATAGCACCAACAAATTATCAATCGAATATCAATTTGCAGTAACTACGGAGCAATATAATAACAATATAATAACAGCAGTCTCTATCTTCACCCTTATATGGTGATAAACATAATGAGTACAAGTAATGAGTATAGAAAGCAGTTAATAAGGTGTGAGAAAGTTCAATCATCATTGGTTATGGGATTGTGGTGGACGGTGGTACGTGATGGTAAATTAGCACACGGTAAGTGTGAGTTGAGAGATCTGGTCAATGATTTTCTTTTACACGGTCAAATCTTTCAAGCATAGTTACAAACACTTATTTTTAATCTACAGAGTTGATATTTTGCATTTCGATGATGACAATGCCTTTTTATTATTACGATGATGTAATTCAGTTCCTCAGTAAGAACATGAGAAGAGTACCCTTTTTCATAGTTCTAGAGAGGTAATGTTACATGTTTTGTGATGGTATTATTTAATAAAAGAATCGGGAGTTATTTTTTTTTTACATAAACAAAAAACAACAAGATTTACCAAGATTCTATGAAAAGACATGTTTGATGGTTTCCTTAATCGAACTTATAATAGAAGATACGAACTTTTATGTAGTCATGATAGCAAGTTGTATTTGAATGGAAACCTTATTCTTCTTTAAGTTGAACTCATTTCCCAACGAATTTGACTGATTTCAATGAAAGGAAATGATATATATACCCAATCATGAAAAGGCAAATAAATATGTACTAATAGCCAGGTATAACAAATATTTTCTCACAATTTTTAACGTTCGCTGAACTCAAAGGAGCGTGGGTTGACACCCACTACCGAGGAATGAGGAGGAACGAGTAGAAGTATTTTGTTACTAATATGAAAATATATTTTACAGTACAATGTTATGTTCAACTTAACATATACGAAATCTATGGATATTTTCATTTTAAAAATGTATTGTAAACAAAAAAAATTCTTTGGCTTTCTCTACACATATGATACATTCTTTTTTTTTTATTTAACCCGAGAAGGAAGCAGTGGAGGGAATGTAGCTAATGGGAATACTATGTGGTTTTACAATGTATTTTAATTACCTTCTATTGCAAAAATCTTTGCACAATAATAAGGTCTAGATCTTAAACTAGATGCTAGTGTGTATGTATGTGTGTATGAGTGTGTGTATGTGTGTGTGTGTGTGTGGGACAGGGGTAGGTACGTACAAAAATAGGACTAAAACTTACTTACAAGGCATGTCTTATTCTCTTAATTTCGAGATTTATGGGACGGAGCAATTATCGATATGGACAAATTAAAGACCAATGTTTTCCTATTTAATATTCCGTCTGTTATAATAATATTATGTGTAACGTGCGTATATACTAATAATTGATTTGTTGACGCCTAATCTTGTCAGGAATAAGACAGCATCGCACAATGGCATATAAGCACTCCTGATTAAAGACTCTTTCATCGTAACACTGTTTTTTTTTTATTATTTTGTTGCAACACTGGTTATATTAAATCCTCGACTTTAATATGAAAGAGTAAAAAACATAGTGTTCGTATTGTAATCACCTGTATCAACACCGGCAGGGTATCGTTTAATCATAATGTTTGGTAAGAGAATTACTGATTCCACTTGTTTGAAAAATTACAGTGCTGCGTTTTATCGGTCGCCATAATTGATGGTTGCGTATTTCTGTTTGTTGATTAACTGGATGTGGTTTTCAATAAAAACGATGGGCTAATATAAGTTTTATTTGCATACCAAGGTATTATTTGTATCAAGTATTTTTTAGTAATGCCTATATTCACGAGGGATTAGGCAGAAGGTATTTTACACATAATTTCGACTGGTAATTTTTTGTGTCTGTTATTAGTTTGGTCGAATTATATCATACAAATACTGTTTAATCATACAAATCTTTATAAGTTATTTACAAAATTTGAACCGTTGTTAGCCTCATGGTAAGTGATTATCAATAGTTATACACTCTTTCAAAAGGTTCCTACTCCACCCCTCTACCTTTAAAGTTCTGACAAGTATATTCATCTACAGCAATACAATGTTATTCCATTATTCCACTAGATTAATGGCGTTTTTCTTAGTGGTTTTCAATTTAAAGAAAAATATTACGAATACCAATTACACCTACCCTTAATTGTCAATCATAGAAAAAAAGACAAATATATAGTAACATAAAGTAAAATGCACAAAATGTGGCCTCATCATAGAAAAGAAAACTTCAAGAAAGCCTTTGGATGGATAGGAGATTAAGGATTTAAGAAATGTACAACACATAGAACAAATCTTTTAATTACTAGTCAAATTGTAGATCATAGATAAGCTTAAAACTGCTTAAAATAAAACTTTCATAACCAAGACTCAGTGTTGCAAGTTTATAATAATTTCGAAATGTTAGTTGATCATGGTATACTATTCAGTAAACTCAAAGCTTACGGAATAAGAGGCAATATTTTTGATTTGATCAAATCCTACTTGACAAATAGGCAACAGATAACTCAAATAACTAGAGTAAACCCTAAAACTAAAAATGAAGAAACGTACACCTCCATGAAGCGTTATGTTTCATATGGTGTTCCGCAGGGCAGTGTCCTAGGGCCACTTTTATTTATTATATATATCAATGACTTACCAAATGCAACGATTCAACCGATGACCCTATTCGCTGATGACAGTACGGTTACTATTTCATGCAAGGATATCAACAATTATGAACTTGACATTAATAACTCATTGACATCTATTATTTCATGGCTCACTAATAATAATTTAAAAATTAATTTGAATAAAACAAGTATAATGCATTTTAATCAGAGAATACAAAATCCGTTGCAAGTAAAATTAGTTTATGACAATTATACAGTAAAAGAAGTAACCAACGCTCGATTTCTTGGCCTCATTATAGATAGTAAATTAGCTTGGAAGGATCACATTGAAACATTAAGTAAAAGAATCAGCAGTCTATCATATGCCTTATTTAAACTTGCTCCAATAGTTACTACTGATGCACTTCTCTCAGCATATTATGGCCTTGTTGAGTCGGTTCTGAGATATGGCATTATTTTCTGGGCAAATTCGACTTGTAAAGATGTAATCTTTAAAATGCAAAAGCGATGCATTAGAGCCATGTTCGGAATCCAAAGTAGTGAAAGTTGTAATCCGCTTTTTAAAAAATACAAAATTCTCACACTACCGTCCCTATATATATTGGAGGTGGCTACCTTTGTAAAAAAAAAATCCTCACTTATTTCCTAAGCTATCGGACCATGTAAGCCGTAATCGCCGCGACAATGATAGACTTTGTGTCCATCCAGCAAAAACAGCCCTGATGCATAAAAGTGTCGTATGTAAGGCGCCGTTGATATTTAACAAAATTCCCAAATATATTAAGATCTTGGACATGAATGAATTTAAGACGAAATTTAAAACATTATTAGCTGAAAATTGTTATTATAGACTAGAGGATTTCTTGGATGACAACACTTTATAACCATAATGATATAATGTATCATTGATGATTTTTTGTATGATTGATGGATTATTGATTGCAGTAAATATATTTATGTTGAATATAGAATGTTTTAGATTAAATAAATTAATGTAGACGGTTAATAGTTGATAATGTATACCTATAACCATGATATTCGAGTCCTTTCGTTGTAATTGTTTTTTCTTCTTTTTTTGATTTTTTAAAATGTTTTTAAACGATTTTGTGTTACATGTAGAAAAATGCTATTGTTAAATTAATTTTATATTTGTACACCGGTAACGGTCAAACATGTCGATCAGGCAATATTACTTAACATCTTTAATGTACACATGTTTATGCAAATAAAATATCTTGTATCTTGTATCTTGTATCTTGTATAAATATATACAATATCTCACTAAACACTATTCTTAAAATTTATATAATAGAGAAAAGAAATCGACATTTTGCAACATCAAAAGCTGACCCCATAACGATGGGGTTGTGTGGGCGGACAAGATTGTCGTGCGTTCTAACGGTCTCACAACGACAAACGAATACCAATGCTTTGAGTGAGTGTTTACGATGGGAGAACATAATGTAATACGAGACAAAAATATGAAGATAAAGACCAACTATTTTTTGAGAGAATAACCTACCAAACATCAGTAAATAAAATATTGTGATGAAATCGATTACATTTTGTAATACATGTGAAACTTGGTGGAATATTTAATAATAGTAATAATTTTATAACGACAAATAGTCCCAAATAGACAATAGTGTTAGTAATTGAACATAAGTCCAATATTAGTAACATAATACAAAAGTAAAAATAACAAATATATTGGTAAATTCGATATAGATTATTTTTTTTCTTTTTAGGGTTCCGTACCTCAAAAGGAAGAAACTCATCACTTTTTTGCCCGACTGTTGGTCAAAACCCTTAACTCGGTAACGCATGAAGGTATCGGGTTAGAATTTAAACCATGTACTCAGGTCTACAGTCCCTTGAAGCTGTAATAAAATCAAACTTTTAAATTAACTTAAAAAAAAGATAATTGTGGTACTTCACATTAATAGGGTACTTCCCGTTAACCTAAAACTATGAAATTTGGCAAGTAACATCGTCTTATACTACAAGTAAAAGGAAAAATCTGAAATTTGTAATTAAATTATTTAAAAAAATGACTATATTTAAAGTAATCAAACACCGAGGTACAGATTCAATTATAAAACACCACATTATAAGAAATTAAATGTTTTGGAAATTGAGTTTCGGAAAAGCTCGAAACAAACTGGGAGACTCGATTCCAGAACTATTTATATTATGTATCTACAAATTTGTACGGCACCCTCGGTGACAAGTCCGACTCGCACTTGTCAGGGTTTTTTTTTATTCTGGCCACACTAGGACTCTTATTGCATGTCGCAACCATGGAGCATCATGTCTGCTACCAAGCATGGTTAGGATAATGTCGATAAATCATTTTATGAAACAATAGTAGGCGATGTATAGATATGTACACTGAACTCTCATACCATAAATCTGATAGGTCTGTGTTCTGTACTAATTGATTTATTGTTCATTTGACCTGTTGGCCTGTTCTGTGATGTTGTGGTTTGTGATTCTTACTGCTAAGACAGATGTCGTGGATTTGATTCTCACTCAGGACAAATAATCATGTGATCAGCACAATCATTAGTCCTGTGTCTTTTTTTTTGTCTGGGTGTAATTTATCTATAATATATACAGGCTTTACGGGACGTGGTAACGAATACTGAAATATTGTATTCAGACCATCATTCTGAGTCAAAAACCATTGGAATTTTCTGCAGGCACATTAAACGTTTTATGCAAACTGCTGTCAAAGGTTAAGGTAGTCCCCGTAGGTATCGCACAAAAGTAATAACTACATTTGTATTCTGTAAAAATAAAGTATTGGTCAATTAAAGTCAATTATACATAATATAAAGATTAACTATTTGTCGTATAATTTAAAAGCGACAGCTATTAAGACACATGTGTTCATTATCCCTCGTGTCACACCCACGCACATATTACTTTATAGTACCTTATTTTTGTGATTTTATCTGGGTTATGTTTTGACTACAATAACTACCTACCCATCAGCAATAACCACATACCTTTATATTACTCATGATATCTTACTCATTTTCACAGTTTCTAAGTAACGATCCATTGTTATTCAATCAACGTTGTTATGTCCCAACAATGCAAATATTTTAAATGAGACTATATTTGTTCAGCAATACTACAAAAATATCAACACAATATCAACTTTCCGTGAGAACCCACAATAAGCAAAGGCACGAATCCTTCAAAACAATCAACAACTTTATCTAGTAACAAAGAAAGTTGGCAATCGGGTGCTAATTAATTTTGAAATCTTTGCAAAATGATTAAAGTCTTTATAACTTGTACAATAAAATCAAAATTTAATTGTGTAAAGGATTCTGCTTCGCGTATTTACGTGACCGATAACGTTGAGTTAAAGAGTTTGTATAATCACTTCTCGTTTGTGATAAGAATGTTATAAACAAGTTTAGCTGTTATGGTCCAAAGAAAACAATAGATGGTTAAGACTAAAAGGTACCATTCATCGATTACCTCTTTAAATGATTCATGATAATAAAATTCTTTATGACTGTCGTAAAATACCTTATAGGGCTGCTACTGTAGTAGCTGTGAGTAGCTGGCGAGTGTTTCTACATACTCGTATATATTGTAGTTACTTAATCAAAGGTTACAGGTAGGGAGTCACTAGAAATACATACTATCCAAAGCGTTATCAACTTTTTTATTTAAAAGACAACTCCCGCATTAGGAATATATCCTGTGTTGCGATCCCCCACAGCACAGGATATATTCTTACAAACTTTACAAACATACATGAAACGGACACGAAGAACACCCAGACTTAGAACAACAATTTGTGAATCACACAAAGTATTATCCCATGTGGGGGATCGAACCCACATCACTTAGCGTAGTAGTAAGTGGCGTGGCGACCGCTTAAACCACTGCACCGTGACCGTGCAGTCGAACACACACTTTGATATTAATTTCTTTCGATTCTGTGATGGAGATGTTTTATACACCCTCAATAATATCATCAACCCGATACGATATATATGATTACAATAAAATATGGTGTATTGCAGTTTTACAACACGTCATTATAAGAAAACGGTCTATCTGAGCGGTCAGTGGATGTAGTGTCACAAAATTGTTCTGTTGTACTACGTTTACCAAAATATGAGATACGTGTGAGCCTTCTGTAGAAAAAATGGCTCACTCATATCTGACGGACGACATTTTCTTAATGACAATACAAAGTTGCCCGTATTTTAATGGTACAGTACTACAGTAACAGAAAGGGGAATTGTGATATATATTTGTCATATTTGCAACTAGCTTTTGCCTGTGGCTCCGTCCGCATGTATGTCAGTGATATTAACATTTAAAATATAAGTGTGGAAATATGGATGAGTAAATCTATACTTATATTATAAATGAGAAAGTGAGTTTGTTTGTTACACTTTCACGCCTAACCCCCTAAACCGATTTAAAAAACCAAATTACGAAATGAAAGCTACATTATCAGCGAGTAACATAGGCATATACTTTTTACCGCGATAAGCCGACAAACACAAGGGCGGAGCCGCAAACAATAGCTAGTAAACAACAACATACTGGGGCGGGGATACAACATACTGGGGATGATCTAAAGTTTACGTCTCATCGCCTTTGACTTAGAGCTTAATAGGTTTGTAAAGTTACCACTGTTATTCCCCTCAATAACTTTGCGATTTCATTCCATAAATGTATTAAGTTTATGTTTACAAAACAGTTAACCGTTACTACATTGCATAAATTATACAGAAAGTTCAATTACCTCGAAATGCGTACTTTAAATCAAAGTGACGCTAATTAGAAAGTAAGGCCTTCTTTCATCGCCTATGAATAAATATCTTGTCTAATCTACGTATTTGACACTAAGCTGCTTTAGGCCGTAGAAAAGACACATTTCGATAGAAGAGCGCTTACCTGACATCCTTCAGATTTATGTCAGATTTAGGTGTTTTTGGAAACATAAGTAGGTACTTGTTATTGCTAATTTTTATGTAGGTTCTGCTTCGTGCGATAATTATACTTATTTCTAAACACTAAAAGTCTTATTTTCTGTCAAACATAGAGAATTACATTTTATCAAACATAAACCCACCGCAAATTCTCTTATCACTATTTATATGCGTAACTAGTTAAAAGTATAACTAGTAATACATCAGCACAAGCGGTGTTTGTCCGTAAATAGTGGTACAATTAGAACAAATATGTTTTAGTTTAAACTCGATTATAGATGCATCAAAATAACAACTGTCAAAAAATCAAATAAATAAATTAAAAGCGGCGTGAGGGGTCTATGGACCAACGGTCGGAACCAAATTCCTTTCGCTTTTTGGTAGTTTGCTATACAGTCATTATAATTTATATTAAAAAATATCAAGTTGATATAGTTAAATGGAACAATTTATGACAATGACAATATGATAAATTAAACACTGAATGACATGGGATAGGTAAGTTAATAATAAATAAAAATTTGCGAACTGTTTACATTTTATTTGATTAATAATACTTTTTTTATTTAAGAAACAAACATTAATAAAGTTCACACACGGCTGTAACTGAGTAAGAAATAAAACATTATTATTCCTATTACCTCTTTAAGAAGCAGTGATATGAGAGTATAATAAAATAAATCAAAACTAACATCAAGGCAAGAAAAATAGATCTCTCAAATGTATAACTTTAATTTCACTTTCGCAAGTCGCAAAAACACAGACGTATAATAAATACGGCAACCTATTAGAGCTACAAAATTCCAAGAAAACTTTCCTTTCAAAACCAATTTCTTAACAAAAAACTTAACACTTATATGAATGAACCAATAAACTAAGTTTAGATAAAAAAGGCACAAATCAAGTAAGTGATCTTGATCGCCTAAAAGCAACATTCAAAGAAAGAAAAGAACGGGAGTTAACTATTGGTAACTCGATTTGTTGTCGCCCTTTTAAGTTATTATCACTTATACTAAACACGTTCTATGAAATATGTTGTGTTTAATGTATTTAACATTTTGGTATCTATATTAGACATAGAAATCTAAATGCAATAAATTAATAATACGTGGATACGACGATATTCATTCCAGACTTAGTGTTAACTTCTAAACTGCCCTTTCGGTTCGTTCGTTCCTTTTGGTTTGAGTCGACGTGATCTGGAATGAACAGCCTGCTCCTATTTTTAGATTAAGTAAGATAAAACAGAAACGAGTATTCTATTTATCAATTAAAGAATGAAAAAAATCGTAAAAAAAGTGTAGTAGTACGTAACGTGTAGTTTAATTGCAGTCAAATATACATAAAAATAAAAAATATTTTTATTTATACTCCTGTTTCTTCTATCATTTAATACCTTCTTTTAAGTGCATTTACCTCATTCTCTCTCTGCATCACGCAATCGGTTGACTGGGAAAGAATACCTTAGGTAAAAGTCTGCCACTTTATAAATTTGTGCATGAAGTTAAAATAAATAAATAATAACAATAATTTTATTGAAACAAATAAATTATGCAATTACCATGGCAATAAAAATAATATGAATTTTGTTGCACTAAAACGAGAGGCAAAGTCAAGAGAAAATATTGAATATAATATCCACACGCCAACAATCCATTAGGAATCAGAAACCAAATCTAAGTCGTAACATTTGCCGAAAAGCCGAAAATACATTGGTCATAGCGAAGTGTACGGCACATTAGGCAATTAATTACCAAATTGATCTAAGTGAAAAACCAATCGAGTGATAACCATTTCAGTCAGGTCCTTGGTAACCCTTCTATTAAAACTGGGAGCAAGTTTTTGTACCCTGGATAATTGACCAACAGGTGTGTTTGGTTGTTTATTTACATTCTAACTCGACTGGTTCCGAAGATCGCTGGCTTGAATATAATAATAAGAAGATCATAATACAGCATAGTCAGTTTTGCATTCCTTTTAATGTTCACGGTTCACTACTTAGAATTTTTTGTCGATGGTATAGATCTAGATATAAAGGTAAAAAATTTTCATTACAAATGATCTGAGAACATAAAATATTGTTTACTCCTAAAAGTATTACTAGTAGTACACCTATTATTTTGGTGAATATATTATTATTTAACAGTTTAATATAATTATCCGTTTTAAAACTGTGTGATGTTAACTTTGATATTTATAATAAAGCAATTTTATAACAACAATATACACATTGAGTTTTGGATTTAACACCTTACGCCATCTATCGAAAATTTCTTGAACTTCTACAGTTAACTAAGCGGTATCTCGCAATTAGTTTTTTTGTTTTCTGGTTCAAATTTTATTTTTTTTGTATCGATGTCTTGATGAGAGGGCCACACAGGGCAAACGTTACTATAAATTAAACCTAAAATTCAGGCATATTTAATTTAGAAGTAATACTTCTCCAAGAATTTTAATTATCAAACCTTATCGAACCAATATAATTGAGGACACAGTTTCTAAGGCTATTGGTTTTGCAACAAAATAAGCTTTTGTAAAGGAACCTATTAATCGCGTAAAATGCTAAGGCTATAAATTAGATTTAGCAACTGGAGGTTGTAATTTCGACATACAAGGTACGAACCTGCCTGGATGGATATATAGTACAAAAGGTGATTGCGTAGGCATCGTTAAAGGTATATTTTAGGCGAATATTATTCCGTGCATTATTGTGTCAATGTGACAACCAAACAAGTTTCTTTTGTTTTTCAAAAACAATGATATTACTTCCTATTGAAAGATTTTGTTAGGCTTTAGGAAGAAAGGAAAACTTAATGGCTGTAAACGTGACTGTAAATTCTTTTGTTACTTATTCTGGACTGAGATTTACAAACGGTTACCTGGATGGTACCTGGTACCTGGATGTGACTAACGCCGCCCATGGAAACCTACAATCCAAGAGTCGCAAGTACGTAGATAGCCTTTGACTGTCCCCCTTAGAACTAGGTCTTGGACCCTCGCAAACCTCACTCATGTTGTGAATTGCAACAAAAGAGTTGTGTAACATTATAATTCAGGCTATGATAGCTGCTAGGCTCGACTGTAATTTTAAAGTTCCAAGGGTTATATAGTGAAACTAGAAGTACGAGTAAGTTGTGTTTTTGTTATTTTATTTTAGTATTTTTATCTTAGTCCGTGTGGTGACGGATTAAGAATGCAGTGACACTATCCCTATTCATCCCGTGGGTGTCGTAAGATCCGACTAAGGGAGTAAACTACGCAGGAAAACAGCACTGCAAAGAGAAGGAAAAGTTGAAACAAACCCTATACCAACCCGTCTGGCCAGCGTGGTATAGTAGGCCAAAACCTCCTTTCTGAGAAGAGTCCTATGTTCAGCAGTGGACTAGTAAAGGCTGTTGATGATGATGATGATGATGATTTTTATCTTTGTTTTTTAATTCTTTTGAAATTGTAAATGTTTAACAATTTGGGTCTAAGATACCGGAATAAAGATTATTATTATTTTTCTGGTATCACGCACATCGGAAACTTATTCTACATATTACAGAGAAAAATAATTAATTTTAAAGTAATTGTAAACGATTCATGTTGGTTGTATGTAATTAATGTGATTTGTACCATATTTAACATAAGAAGTAGTCTATAGCATCCCTACAACACAATGTAAAACAATTTTCAATATTGTTTAAACTATAGTGTTTTCTTTGTATATTGATTACACTGTTACCCAACATTTGTACAAATGTATGTGACCTACCATATTTTTTCACTTATTTATTTTTATTTTTAAAATAACAGAAGTAACATTTAAAATAAGCCAAACTGACGCCTTTTTTATATTTCTAACCCCATCCGGGTATTATCCCCATCCGGCCCATCATAACTACTTTAATAAGTTTGCTAAATATCTCCGGATAGCGAATATCATGTCCTTGCAACCCCGAAATGATAATATTCAAGCAAGCAGCCAACGGAATAAGAATTTAATTAATAGTTCAAACAATGTCTAGCAGTAGATGAGTGTCTAGGTCCTAATTTAATACTACGTTGGCTCTACATTCATTATTTCCTTTGGGAATCTGAAACTCATCGCTTTTTTTTTGTTTTAAAGAGAACAAAAAGCATTACTGGAGTATATTAGTGTAATAGAACCTCTATCTAGCAAGTAAATTAATCCATAGAGAAATCAACAGCACGCTAATTGTAATGATTCTAGTAATCACTTTCTAAAATGTTACCGAACAAAAGCCAACATTTGGTGGCACACAATAGAATATAACAAACTTTATTACAATTCTTTTTAAATTATTACATTACAATAAATGATTATGATGATAAGATTGTCGTGTTGGTGTAAAAAAAAATAAAAAAATCATAAAATATTTATACAGATAAAAATTAAATAATAAAAGTATTTGAAAATTATGTGCAGTCCAAGCGATACATCAATCTACCTTAAAAATATTAACTATATGCTTCATAAAAAAAACTTCCACACAAATAAACCTAATCTTTCTGACTTTTTAATAATTTCAGTGATATAATTAAATTTCAGTCTCATTACTTGACAGAGACGAAAATAGAACTTTAAATTATTAAATGTTAAAGTTTCCTATCCTAACAAATGCCCTAAAAATTCAGTAGCATTTAATACTTTCTTAATAAGGGTTCTTTAAAAGACATATGCGACAACAATGTTATGCTATATTAGAGTTTTATCACACGTAAGACTCATGAGGAAAAGTACTGTATGTAATGGTATATTCTAATATGTAGTTTTGTAGTTGTAGCGTTTCCATATCGCTTTCAATACATGACACTTTGATTGAAGAGCATCTAGTACTAATAATTAGATAAATAATAATAATTCATTTATTTTCTCATCACATTCGCAGAATAAATTAGAGCTTTACATGTCACTATACAATTTGTATTTCCGGTCACCAGGCTTCCATTCCAGGTTTAGATATATATAACATCTATGCAGGTGAATAACTAAAATAATATAAGTTTTTTTTTTTCATTATTTTGACAGACGTTAAGTAGACCTTGTGTAAGTGTTTGACTACATTTGTGTATAATATATGTTAGATAGTCCAATTATGCGGGAATCTTGAAGAACAGTGTAATGAAACTAGCCTTTACAGAGATAAAGCAAGCAATCTTTAGTATAATTAAGAAATTGCCACGTGAAATATATCTCCAACAATAATAATGTATAATTGATTTTTACTGTTCTTCTTGTAGAATATACAGTTTACAAGTTACAAGGTTTTAAGATCGTAATGTCAAACGAGTTCATTCTTCTAAATTACTATCAGAACTTGGAATTGCATTCAAAATTAGGTTACCCATTGGTAATCATAATCGCATCCCCTGTCTGGCGTTCTAATCTAGTATCTAATCTACTAGGATTGACATCAATTTTAGACTACGGAATAGGCTACAGAGCCTCGGGACACATGAATTCTAGTTTTTTATTTTAAGTTGATAAAGTATTAATAAAGATACAAAAATCCATTTGAGCATATGCTATGCTAGCTATGATTAAATTTAATTTTTGATAGTCACGAAAAGTGTCATGTTATAACTGATAAGTTGACCAGCAAGTTTTAGTAACGAGACAATCATAATAAAACAACACTAACTGTTTCATTAGTGCGTAACGTAACGTAACTCGAGAGTAAACCTGACATAAAATATCATAAGTTGAAACTAGCGCGTCCTGTCTACGTTAATACGATACTCACACATACTAGTTTATGTGACATTACAGAAATGTGACATTTATTATAGGTTTACTAAGCGCTCATTTGCCTTTTACTTCATTCGCATTTATCGTATTTTATGTCACTTTATTTAGGTATCGCTTGGGATCAGTCTTTCTATTCTAGGTAAAACGAAAAAGACATGGGAATGATATAATTACTGCAGTAAATTTGTTAAAGAGTAACAAACATACAAACTTGTTCTCACTGTTTTTTTCATCAGGATTAAAATATTGATTTCTTACTATGATATCTCCGTTGGAGTAGTAAAAACTTGAAATTTACTCACTCTATGTGACTTTTTTTCGAAAGAGCTTGAGCTTTGGAGACAAATATAAATCACATTTGAAAATCAACAATTTAACATTTAAATAAGTATGACGTATTCAAATATATAATATATTAGTTTTTGGTTCCTTTAAACGATAAGGAAACCGAGTGGAGTTTAAAAAGGTATAATGCTATTTATTTAAGTAATTGAAACTACAAATTCAGAAAATATAAGCAATGGATAATGATAATGATAACCGATGGTATTGGATCAAAACACGAAAAAGTAAAAAAAATGTTTTGTTTGCCTGTTGGTCTAGTGGTTAGTGACCCTGACTGCTACACCCAGGACAAATAAATGTGTGATGACCACGGTCATTTGCTCTGTGTCTCAGGCGTACTTTATCTATAATATGTATGTATTTAGAAATTTATAAGTATGTTTATCAGCAGTCTGGTTACCATAGTACAGGCTCTGCAATGGGTGAATATATTATTATTATTTCGAGGTTTTATAATGTTTACTTTTATCTAACTTAAGCACACACCATGACATTTATTATGTAACATTTAAGGGCATCATTGATTAATATCTTTGGTTTTATTTAGCGACGCATCGCTGCAAAGACAAGCAAAACTGGACACAAACCCTGTACCAAGCTGTCAGGCCATCGTGGTATAATAGATCGAAACCTATTAGGTATACCACGATGGTATAATAGTTTTCGATCTGTTATACCACCGAAACCTATTATACCATGGTGGTATAATAGCCCAGCAGATGACCATTAAATGCTGTTGATGACGATGATGGTGAGCGATTTGTCTGTTAGCCTGTACTTTATTAGGTGCAATAGAACTCGTCATATCGTGTTTGCGCAAATATTTGCCTAATTTGGTCAAAGCAAAATCAATTCTACGTGTATAACGAATGTTGATTTTAACGGTACCAAAGCAAATATTTGAATAAATGTTCATATTTTGCACAGAAAATTGATATATTATGTCCTATTTACTATTCTTATCCAATACTCATTTATGAATAATTACTAACTTTTTACAGCCCATACTTACGTAAAATGTAATGGAAGAATAAATACATGGCAAAATATTTTCCTGTTATAATCAAAAAAATTCAAGTTTTCACGGAGTACCACATTTTTTTTTTGTGACCGAAGCATATACATATTATGAATTTAAACAGAGCCAATGATTTGTTCTAAAACATCTATAGTACTTACGGCACAGGTATGTGAGAAAACAAAAATAAAAGTTCGTTTCGGAGGTAGAAAGACGAAATTAATTTAATATATAGAACACACATACACCAAAGAAAGTCAGTTAAAAAGTACCACAAAGATAGAAGGAGCAAATAGGAAACGATAGCACAATAGATTAACACAATTTACACAATAAGAATTAATATTATTCGCGACACGACAACGCGTACGGAGCGGGGCAGTGGTTAGACGGGCGACGCGAGTTACAAGCGCTGGCGTTCGTGGCCGACTAAGGAGCCTCGCGTGAGCGTGGGGCTGCGCTAGCGCATTCTTGTGGTTACAGCGGTGCGCCGCGCTCAAAGCAGAGGCGCCCGCGCGAGTAAGTGTTCTATAGTGGTGAATGTATGTATTTGTGTATATATATATATATAAATATAATTTTGGCATATATTATAAATATTGGTGTATGAGTAGGCTACACACATCTATCACTAATATCATCCCATTAGCAGGTCAGAGTGTCTGCTGATGGCCCGCTAATGGTGAGCACATTATACCCATGTGTATAAAACCCTAACAAAAAATTTCAAGCTGCCGCCAGCTTTTAGACTTAAAGAGCTTTTTATGTAGTCAGTAAAATGTTCAATGCTTTTTAACACTACCACAATTTTTCACATGTACACGTTGGACAGTGGAGGCCTGACGTCAGCATTCGTGACAATTCTGTGAATTAGGTGCTAAGGGTGGTGATCCACCCCTACGTCGAATATGCTACAGCTGAGCCTTTGTGTCGACTATTTATGAAACAAACGCTCTTTTGATATAAAAAACTTATTGAAGTGATTTGTGTTTTAAACTATTATTGTGGCAAAATAGTATATAGATTAGAGAAGCTTAAGTTTCAGGCAATTTAGTAAAAGCCGCAGCGTTACGAAGCTTTACAGCTATTAGCTACTTTAGTCACAATATAAAAAATCTGGTAATAAAAGTACCAGTATATTCAATTTCACCTGTCATTAAACGAATTTATTTATTGGTGTTATGTCTTCATATCGATACTCTTTGTACACTTTATGACTCTTGCAATAATTAACCTTAATGGTTTTCAGAAAGAACTCAATTACGGGGTTGGGTTTATTGACGCAACCTTGTGGATAAGATATAAAATCCAAAAAATGATGAGTAGGTACGTTAGAGTCGAAAATAATAATAATAACAACCTTACACGTCTTACAAACGACTGTTTGATCCCCAGAGCCGGTACTATAGTAATACGATTCTGGATAAATATACTATATATTTCTAAATTCATAAATATACACAACAAATGATCGTGCTCATCACACAACTATTTGTATTGGGTGGGAATCGTTCCTACGACCTGGCAGTCGTAAGCTAGGTCGTATGTTATGTATTGGGAGTTACTATACCAATAGGCCCGTCAAAACGTGGCCGTTTAATAAACCTCTGTCCACCCCTTCATGTACGAGTATGTATGTATGTGTATGTGTATGTTTATGTGTATGATAAGCGAATGAGTCTCGAAACATCAATCGTATTCTTATCACTCAAAGAGCAGAAATACCCACGTTTGTTAAATTATTAAAATATTTTTCTTAGTAACGTACTTTCTAATTTTCTTCAACCTTATTGTAATATTAAATTGCTTTAGCAGCAAAGAAAACATTGTAAAGCTATTAGCATACTGAAGGCTTTCAAAATACCTTGTCTGATGAACAACATTATTTATTCTATATCTGGGTGTAGTTTACAGTCTGGTTACTAGGAATGGAATAAAATCACAATCACATGTGATAAGTCATAGGATTTATAAATCATATCTTCTCACCTACGACTGATTTACAAAACCGTACCGAGGGCGTAATATTTGATAAAAAGAATTTAGATTGATTTTAATGCTATTTATCTTTGCCTATGACGTAATCGCAATCACATGTAAAATCGCTGTGACTAGAGCCAAACATTTCATCAAATGAATATGATTTAAAAGTAGCAATAATTCCCATGTCTACTGGTTACTGTAGAAGGTAGGTACATGCTCTGCCTAATTTGGTATCAGATATGAGTGTTGCGTGGGATGTGACAAGCTTATTATTATTATGAATTTATCAGGGAATATTTTAACTGAAACATTCAAGTACGCAAATAATAAAACTGAGAAGTAAATAACTTCACAATGTAAAATAAGGATTGCAATAGCAACCGAATTGAAGGAAATTATGGAAAACAAGAAAGTGAAAATAGAAATTGATAAAAATATTATATAAGTGATCTCTGAAAAAGAAAGAGGAAGAAAAATTTGTCAAAGAAAAATGGAAAGGAGGATGCTAGGCATAGAAGACAAAATCAGTAAGAAAAAATTAGAGCAATAACGAAAATAAGAGAAAAAATACGATTATTAAAATAGAACTGGGATGGTCACGTATGTAGAATGGAAAACAATAGATGGACAATAAAAGTAATGGAGTGGTTACCCAGAGAGGAAACAAGGAGGAGAGGACGAAAGCAATGGAAAGTATTTTGGAAGGCCTATGCCAAAGAGGCGACTATTACCTAAAATATTCGAACGAAATAGTTTTTTAACACAATAATAAATAGAAAAAGATAATAACTCATAATGTTAAAAAAATATATATTATGGAATTGCAGAAATTATGAATACAATTTTTTTTTTAAATTTTTATTGTAAATAATTAAAAGTGTAATTATAATTTCTTACTGTTAATTTATAGAATTGTTAATAGTATAATAATTAAAATAAATTGATTGTAGATATTATTCAGAGCATGATAAAAATAATTTGTGTATTTATCGATTATTGATAGTAGAATGAAGGCTATTTTTATTATAATGTGAATTACCTACATTACTGGGAGGGAAAGCTTTTATTAATAAAGTAACTTGCCGGTAAACATAATTATAAAACACTACTATATTAACAAAAATAACTCCATAATTTCACCTACGTTTATAGTCACTGGTCCGCTCTTGACGGTTGTAGCTTAATGCTACATAGTGTAAAATCTTTTTTAGTAAATACTCCATCTGATACAAAAATAATTATTCAATGCTAATTGATATCTAATCCAATCAAACAAAAAATCTTCAGCTTAGTATACGCGTATTTTACCTATGTACTATAATATACTAAATTAAAGAAGACTTTTTACAATTATTTTTAAACAGAAGTCATATCATCTTACTACCCTAATCTTATTTAATGAAATAATAATAATAATACATCACACATCCCACACACGGCCGTCTGATTTCAAACTAGGTAGAGCCTGTGCTAATGTAACCAGACTGCTGATAAACATACTTATATATATTTAAATACATACATATTTTAGATAACTTACCACCCAGACACAGAACAAATGACTGTAAATACAATATTTAATTGCATATAAAACACTATGATTTAAGAAAAGTAACATTAATTAACAAATAAATATGTACTGTCACCGATGTCATATTAGTAAACACAGCCGAATTCAATTACACTAAAACGATAAAAGCAACAATAGACTGAAAGAAACAAATAGGTAAAATAGTTCAAACCAATATCGAACATTAAATTAAAAACAAATTATGACAGATATATCGATAGTGACAAAGTTAGAAACAAATTAAAAACAAGCGATTAGAATATAGAAAAGTAAGCAATACACAACTGGTACACAAAGGTACATACAATGTTTCCATACAATAACTTCAATGTTGTGGTTATGTTAATGTGAACAGGGCATAATAATTTCAGGTTGAACAACGTTACACCCTGCAATATGTTGATATACCGGGACTAATATTCAATATATTAACATAATTTCTACTCTGCTACATATTTTGTAGCTAACCTTTATTGAAAATGGCAAACGAAGTGAATACCTGGCGATTATTTACGTTTGTAATTCTACAAGCTTTTGTATTATACTACAAAATTAAACCCATTTTTATTTAAAACAAGGTACAACCTTACGCTACCCTTTTACCTCCTTAACGATGTCCATATCACCTCTACCTTTTTTTTTCCCAAGGCCGATAGCGCTTCAGTCAAAACAAAATAAAAGTTTCACCTTTAAAAAAAATGTGAACTATGAAATTTTACCCAAAATATAGTATAAATTTCACTAACCTTAAGCTTCGTAATCACGAAACAAAACGTTCATTATTTAATCCTGTAATCTTTCACATTAAAAATCCAAATGGCAACGCACTACACTTAAAAATTCATAATACATTCCATTCACAATTAAAAAAAAACTGTTTTTACACACGACCACACACTAAGAAAAACTCTAAAATGTTTATTGTTTTTATATGAAAATATTTTTCGATGAAAATGTACGTTTTCCAAAATGCCGCGTAACGGTAACAGCAAGCGAGCCGAACACGCTGATACGTTTGATGTTCAGCTAGTGACTGAGGGTGTATGTAAAAGCTGCGCTCGCCCGGCCAGGCTGGAGGTCAAAGAGTAGCTTAACAGGTATAGAGGGTGAGAGATATTTTACCTTCACTTTGACGACGATCATAATACAATAAATGATTTTAAAATAACACGGTTTCGACATCAGATCCATCAATAATTTCTTTTAATAAATTAAATAATAATAATAATAATTTTTATTTAAAGTAAAGATTTACAAAATTTGTTTAACAATGATAGCCACACTAGGCTTAGCCTGTATCGAGGCTATCAATACAAAAACGATTATACATTAGGACAGTAGCAATAATTTTAGAATCTTATATAAATCTCATATGAAACAATAGGAAGAGATTGCAGTTTACTACAATCTATATTTATTTAATTGACTAAGTTTAAGTTGGAGCTATGTGAGTGTGTGTGAGTGTGTGTGATAGTTTGTGAGCCTGTGTGTGTGTTTGTGTTTACATGTCTAAGTATGTGTATTCGTCTGTCTGTCAGTTTTCATTCTTATTTTAAGATTTTTAGCAATTGTTCGGTTTCTTTATGGTTAAGACAGCTCATGATTTTACTGATTTTCAGTTTAGCGTCCCGTATTGTATCCAACCAATCCAATTGTATGAACTTAAAAATACAATTTCTGTTAATTGTAATTGTAAATTAGTATATACCACATATATATTGGCATTGCGTTATTAAATAATTAATCAACAATAATAAAGAAAAAGAAAATTAATTAATTTAGGATGTATACTGTTACGATTCATAAAAAAACCAATATATGTATTTTTTTCTAACTATGGAGAATGGTGTTTTTTTTTTAGCAAATGATAAAATCATTATAAAATGTTCATGATGATCTTGTCTGTATACAAGCACAAGTTAGTCAAAAATAGTGAATAAGTAGATGAATAAAAAAGGTATTTCTAACTTCACTCTTCACTGAGCTTTTATTGGAAATTAAATACTTTCTTTCATTGCCACAATTCTCTTCTACAATTTTCCACGCCACCATAATCTTTGACTCGACAACGACCTTAATCTGAAATCCCTTTTCAACTCCTCGTGCGTCTCATTATTGATCTCTTTCACTCCTCACTACCGGTGCAATAATATACATATCTCGCTCTTCCATCTGGCACGTGTATCTACCAGTCTCTTTTCCGCATCACTGCAGAGCCTCAAAAACGAGGTAGAACCACCGTACTATCAACGTGCGCGTTCCGAATAAGAAATTTTTCCTTTAGACTGACCATAGCATAAATTGATACTGCTAGTTTACTTTAGCGCACTGCCAATTTTTCTTTTCAGCTGTATTGAATAAATTAGAATGTAAAATTTTGTGTAGAAATGAGGAGTTAAGTATAAACAACTGAATGACTTGTAACTTTCTTTAAATAAATTTGGATATAGTTATAGTTAAGTGTATTAGTGTCATGTCTATTTTTAATAAAAACATTAGATATAACTGAATTAAATATTATTCGAAACGAAGTCAGATATTATTTTCGATTTTAAATATTAATAAGTAGAGCGTTGTTTACATTGTCTTCATCATAATAATTATTTTTTTTATATTATATTACATATATATATATATATTACATCTTAATAATTATTTGTCTGGTTTTTTAAACTTAATCATGTTTATTGTTAATTTGTATACGTACACGTATACAAATTAACTTTAACTAGCTTTAGACGTTATGATTTTGATATATATATATTTTTTGTATTTTTTGTTTCTTTTTTTGGAGAGCTAGACCGCTTCAAAAGTGATTGTCTTAACTGTAAGATCCCGTAAAGCAGTTGTCGCATGACAACTGTAGTGAGGATGAAAATATCAAAAACAACATTGTCACTGAATAGCTGAATAATAAATACTCAGCTATTCAGTAATAATGTTGTTGTTGTTATTGTTGTTGTTGTTCAAAAAAATACTCGAACCCATGGAATGTTTGTAGCTAATTTAATGGAGTATTTTATATTCCAGTTTATGAAATAGGTATACAATGACATTTCGAGTTATAATTTTTAATGAAATAAAACAAATCAATCAAAACTGAAAACAGTACCTATATAATGAATTATGGTCGAATTTATACTATCTGAGGTGAACTCTAGTATTTATAACTGGTAACATTTATGTGTATAAGTTTAGATATAGATGTTATAAGATCAGCACCTGCTGGTCGCATGACAAATTTAATTCATAGCAGATGATAATCTGTTTAAGGAAATATTGATGTACTTTCAAAACAGGTTAGAGTAAACAAGGTTCGCTATGTATTTTTATAATAAAAAAATATGTTTTTGTAGGGAAATCAAGCAAGGAAACCAATGTTTATCGCCGGTTTCCTGTGAGGCTCTGGTATCACTCTAGCTAGCGTAACGTATCGAAGCGTGACTGCACTTCAGAAATAACTTCACTTACGCTTTTATTTCAGAAGAGGTGAGAAGAAGTATATTAAAGTACTGCAATTTGTCAAATATATTTGAGTCTCACTGGTGTTATAGGGTATGTACAAGTCTATTACCCTAACCGACCATTAGGACTAAGTGAAAATTTATTATTTATTTGTATAAAAATGTTAAGTTGGTTTATGTAGGCTACAAAAACTCAAAAAGTTTTTCACCGATTGAGCTAAAATTTTGATAAGATATACAAATCGCTTCAAAGATTGGTTTTATCTATTATTCGCTTCAGTTTTGTTCTTCATTTCTCGTCAATGCAACCAAAAAGTGGTACTGTTAGATCTAATATTTTGTTTTAAACATACGGGCATATTGCTTATACGACTGGACTTTGGGAAGTCCAAGCCCTTTAACATAGTAAGTAATAGTACAATGCATTTACACTGATTAGGTTTTTCATGGCATATGGAATCATCATATTGCCTTGGTGCCTGGTAGTAAGTGATTAACGCCGCCCATAGACATCTGCAACTTAAGGGTATTATGTAGGAATATGTGAATATGTAGAAACCTTCTTCCTCCGAGCTCTTTTCCTAAACTAGGTAGGGATCGGCTTTAAGTCTACTATGATACGGCTTAACTTCGATATTTTTACGCGGAGTGACTGCTATCAGATCTCCACAACCCAAGTACTAGGCGACTTCGAAGTTCTGTAGAAAGATTGTTGTTGAACATTTTAGGGATCTAACTACCCATAACGATTGCCACAGCTGTTCGGCAACCAAGACTGACAATCGTGCTCTCCGAGGCAATGTATTAAGAATAGTCACCCATCCATGGCCTGACCTGGTTTTGATTGCTTAACTTTGCAATGTGTTATATAGATAAACCTATAGGTGGAAAAAATAACTTAAACTACGTTTCTAAATATAGGTAAATTGAGTAATATATCCAATAATATAGTCAAACACCTATTTCCAGCAAATAATCTGGCACGATAGCCAATTAGCGCGTGTCTGCAGACATTAGACACACCCTAGAGTTTTATGAAGAGCTCTCTTGCAAACAGGTTTCTCTTCAATATTATCCTTTCTACTCATAACAATACGTAGGTTTTGTTTACTTGTAAAGTTGGTGTATTTTATACAGGTTACCGTATAGAGTAACCTTTTTTTTTTTTTTTTTTTTTTTTTTTTTTTTTTTTTTTTTTCCGTGCGGAAATCCCCTCGGATACCACCTGTCGGTGGCATGTCGGACTCGAACCGACTAAAACCGCACGCCTTCGCCGGGTACTAATAGCCGGGGAACCAGGTATACCCTAGAAAGGAAGGCCCTGGTGCCCCGACATACCTCGGGTCATCTACAGACGAGTAGACGACCCCCGCCCCGTGTGGGAACCCCATGTTCCCTGTGCTCCCTGGAAGCGAGCGCGCTTCGCAACGCGCTCGCCGCCACCCCGGCCTGCTTCTGCTAGGGTGACAGATGGCCTCACCTGTCACCCCCAGGCCTGCGCTTATGGAGGACGAAGGTCGTTCTGCGACCTCCGGCGCCTGAGTCGCCTGCGCTGCCTGGCCCGTGCCCGGGCCTGGCGGGCCGGGAGAGTTCTAAACCTCTCCCGGTCCCGCTCCGCCGTCTCCTTCGCGAGCATAACTTGCTCGCAGAAGGAGACGGCAGAGTTCCACGCACTCTCGCTCCGCACGATAGCCGCAATCAGGCTATCGAGCGAGAGAACTCCCACTCCGATGGCCGCCACGAGGTCTCGCCTCTGCTCAACCCACGCCGGGCACTCTGCCAGCGTGTGGAGAGCCGTGTCCACGGTCTGGCCATCGCAGTGGTGGCACTCAGGCGTTGGCTCCTTGCGGATCAGACACAGGTGATCTCCGAAACATCCCTTCCCAGTGATCACCTGCGTCAATCGGTATGAGAGGGTCCCGTGACGCCTCTCGAGCCAATCCTCCATAACGGGTCTTACCGCCGCAATGACGGCGTGCCCGGCGCTCGGTTGCCCGAGTCGTTCCCAACCACTCCCCTATGATGACCTGGCGGAGTTGGGATTTCCGGTCATCGATTTCTCGAATCTCGGGGTATCGACCCAACTCCTGCGCCTCCTTGCGCCACTGATACAGTGCTGCAAGGGCTCTCGCCTCCAGGTCCCACGGTGGAGTTCCGGCCAGGAGACTCGCCGCCTCGAAGGAGATCGTGCGGTACCCCCTTATGATCCTGATGGCCAGCATTCGCTGCGGTCGCCGCAGTATCGCGACGTTGCTGGCCTTCAGGGCCCCCGCCCATACTGGGCACCCGTAAAGGGCCATGGACCGCACAACCCCCGAGTAGAGTCTCCGGCAGGAGTCATCGGGTCCCTTCATGTTGGGCAGCAGCCGCGCCAACGCACGCGCTGCCCCAACCAACTTGGGGACCAGACCTCGGAAATGATATCCGAAGTCCCATCGGCCATCGAGTACGAGCCCCAGATACCTGATCGAGGGCTCGATGCCGATGCGAGTGCCTCCTACCGTGAGGCTAGATCCCTCAGGCGGCTTCCTCCGAAGCCCGTGAAAGAACAGGGCCTCGGACTTGTGCAGAGCCACCTCGAGACCCAGCCGCCGGATACGCTCAACGACTTGGGCAACCCCGGCCGTGGCCCTCAGGGTTGCCTCGTGGTGCGTCTTGCCGCGCGCCGTCACGAGTGTGTCGTCCGCGTAGCACACGACGGCGACACCATCCAAGAAGGCACCACGAAGCACCCAGTCGTAGCCGATGTTCCACAAGAGTGGCCCTAACACCGACCCCTGCGGAACACCGCACGACATTTCACGCCTACCGAGACCGGTCCTACTGGGGTAGACGACGGCTCTCTCCGACAAATATGCCCCGACTATGCGGCGGAGGTAGAGAGGCACTTCGTGATACACGAGCGCCTCCCTGATGCAGCTCCAGGGCATAGTGTTGAACGCGTTGGCGATGTCCAAGGACACCGCCAACACCACTTCGCCCCGGGAGACTGCTTCCTCCGCCAGAGCCTTCACGCGCATGATCGCATCCACGGTGGAGCGCCCCTGACGGAAACCGTACTGGTTGTCCGCCAGATCCGGCCCAACCATCACGAGATGCTTGACGAGGCGCCCTGCAATCACTCTTTCAAAGAGCTTGCACACCTCGTCAAGCAACACTATGGGCCGGTAGGCGGACGGTGAGTCCGCCGGGCGCCCCTCCTTTCGGATGAGGACCAGTTTCCCCGTCCTCCACAATTTCGGAAACTGGCCCCGCTCGAGGCATGCGCTGAAGAACCCTCGCAGTCGGGGCTCGAGAGCCTCGTCGACTAAGGCCAGGACCCACGCTCGGCCAGGAATGCCATCGGGTCCCGGGGCGGTGTTTTTGGCTTTAAGCCGTAACACCGCCACCCTTAGTTCCACCCCAGTGACCTCAGGCACGTCGTCGTCATCCACGTTAGGCGCCTCAAGCGCCGGAGGCGGAGCCATCTGTGGCGGAGTATGCTCCACCACTCGCGTTGGGAACAGGGAGCCAACGACCCTCTCAAGCAGCTCTGGCTGAAGACACCGTGTGAGCGGCGGGGCCCATGGGCGCATCTTGCCCCTAACCATACGGTAGGGGCGTCCCCACGGATCCCGCTCCAGTGTCTCCAGCATCTCGCGGCGGGCCTCGCTCTTGGCCCGCTTTATCGCTGCCTGAAGGGTCCTCTTGGCAACCCTGTAACCCGCTAACAGCTCCGCCTCTCTCGCTGCCGCATCTTCGGGGCGGCGACGCCTCCTGCGGAACCTGGACCACTGGCGGCGCGCGGTCACGCAGGCTTGACGCAGCCGTGCGATCTCCGGCGACCACCAGTAGACCTGGCGCCTTGCAGTATTGGGCTGAGCCCTAGGCATCGCCGCATCGCAGACGCGGGTCATGGCCTCCCGGAACCACTGTGCTTCAGCATCGACGTCGACAGGCCTGTCCGGCGCAGGAGCCCAGGCCTGTACGATGGCGGCTTCCAGGAGGAGGTCGCGATCTAAGCGCTTGAGCGCCCAACGTGGTTCAGGTGGTGCCGGTCTGACCGGCACGCCATCTGCAGGGGCGGAGACGTCAAACCGAATATATCGGTGATCCGAACCTGTCTCCTCCCCGACAACGACGCGCCAGCCTTGGACACGACGCGCTAGCGAGGGGCATGCGAACGAGATGTCCACGATCGAACTACCCCTCGCCGTCACGAACGTGGCCACGGCCCCCCGGTTTAGGAGAAACTAGGCCGAATCTTTCAGCCCAGTTCTCCAATGCCCTGCCCCTCGGGTTCGTGCGCAGGGAACCCCAAGCCTGCGACCAGGCGTTGAAGTCCCCCAGCACAAGAACCGGGTGGGGGCGACAGGCATCGACGACGACGGCCAGCTGAGCGAGCCATTGCTCGTACTCAGTTAGGTTTCGGTTCGGCGTGAAATAAGCGGCCACGACCGCTATATCTCCAACTATCGCCGCTACACAGCCCCGTCCCCTTGCAACTACTGCAAGAGGTGGAGTGCCGGCTGCGGTACCGTGCACCAGGGCCGCCGTGCCGTCCAAGTCGGTCTCCCAGGCAGGCCCGAGAAACCGATGGACATATGGCTCGGCGATAGCGGCGATGTTGATGGACCACTGTGCCATGCTCTGGAGCAGAAGATCCTGAGCATCGGCACCGTGGCCTACGTTCACCTGGAGGATGCGGAGATGTGGATCCATCACTGGACTTCCATCCCCGCATCCCGCAGCGAGCTTTGCGGCTGTCCAGCGGCACTCTCCGTCTGGATCAGCGGCTCGGAGGCGGAAGGTCGGCCTCCCGGCTTCGGTCGCGATAGGGCACAGGCCTTACCACCAACCGGTGGTCGGCAGGCTTGCCCCCCGCTGCGCACCTAAAGCAACGCAGCGGAGCGTTGCAGCCACCCGCCTTGTGACCGGGCTGGCCACAGCGGAAGCATCGGTCACCTACGGTGGCCTCCGCCGTGCAGTGCACCCCTACGTGACCCACCGACAGGCACCTGAAGCACCTTGCCGGTCGGGCCTGCAGGAGCCGTGCCTGCGCCCTCAGGAAACCTCCGACCAGGAGGCTCCGTCCATCGGCGACCTTCTGGGCCGCCGCGATGGGGCAGCTGACAACCGCTGCCCCTGTCCACCGGGGCCGAAGCGTATTGCTCCGGCCTTCACGCTGTCCAGAGGGCAGCTTCCCGTCTCCGCCACGGCGAGTCTGAGCTCGTCCGCCGTGACAGAGTCGTCCAGGCCCGTGATGCGGACTTCGGCGCATTTAGTGGGCCTGGACACTCGGACGTCAGCTGCATCCAGTGACTCCCTCAGCTTAGCCGCTAGGGCATCGGCTTTGGGGCCACTGTAGGCGCCGGCTACCTCGAGGAGCCGGGCTCCCGTCCGTGTGTTCTTACAACCGGACGCCCGGAATCTCGAGGGGCTTTGAGGTCCACGTTGGCCTTGACTTTCGTCAAGACCTCGGCGTACCCCACGCCCCTCTCCGCTGCCTCCGCCGTCAAAGTGATAACGTACGGCCGAGGAGCGAGGGGCGCGGAGCTTCCTCGGCGCTCCCTTCGCGGCGGCGGCGGCGTCCCTCCTCGCCTTCTTGGCCGCTTTTTTGGGGCGGCCTTCCGCCTCTTTGTGTTGTCCCCGGCCACCGTCCAGCCCCGCTCCAACGAGCGCTGTGCGGTGTCCAGCCGGGGCCGAGACTGGGGCTTGGGTTGGGGCCGCCTTCCCCCTCCCTTTGCCCTTTCCGGTCTTCTGGGGCGGGGGGGCTGATGACGGCCCAGCCACCCTAGCTGCTGGCTGGGCTGTTAGGCCCGTCCCTGGCAGCGGCCGCATAGGTTTGCCTCTTGGCGGAGCCAGAGGTGGGCGACAACGGGCGCTCTCTATTTGCAGAGATGCGCCTCATAATTCGCTCCTCCATCTCCGCCACGAGTCGGACTAAGTCCGGTCCTTAGGGGGGGACAACGCCACAGGTTCCGAAACGCTGGGGGGTTGCACCACGTGGGCACGGGCCTTGGCGAGATCCGCCCCCGAGGCGGGCTCTCTCCCTAAGGGGGGCCTTGCCCCTCGGCCCCCGAGGAGTCGTCCCGCCTCGATGATGGGGGCGCACGAAACCCCTTTTCCAAAAGCCTCCTGTTGGGACCCCTGGGTACCCCGGGCCTTTGGAGCAGGGGAATCGGCCACGGGCCCATTGGCCCCCTCCCATTGGTCCACGGGGTTTTCTGGTTTGCCTCGCAGGTCAACGAGGCCAGCACCCCCCCCCCCCGCTCCCCACATCAAATGGTCGAAAATCTGACGCGAAACCCCCCCTCTCTTCTCCGTCCCCCGACCCCCATCTTTTGGCTCCCCCCCGCGCCCGGGGGGCTTTGGGCCGCCACCTTTTTCCGGCCCCCATGGCCCCTTTGGGGGTCGGCCCCGCCCCGAGCGCCTCTGCCCGGTTGTGCCGGGCTTTGGGAGCCCCAAAGGGTCAAACGTCCAAGGCCGACCCAATTGGCCCCTTCAGGCCCCGGCGGGAAACGAGCGCCTTTTTCCCCTTTGGGGGTTTCCCCTTTTGGTGGGGGCTCTGGGAGTGAGGGCCATCGGGGGAAATCGCTCCGCTCGCTCTTCCCAGGCAGTTTCGGTGTTTGACACTACCCTCCCCCCGGGTTTTTTTTTTTGCGTCCTCCGCGATTAAAAACGCGCCGGGGCTGGGTCGGACGGGCAGGTTTTTGACATTTTGGTGCCCCCCCCCAAGAATAAAAGAGTGGGAAACTGCCGGAAACCGTTTTGGGGTCCCGGGGGGGGGGGGGGATTCCCCAGAAAACGTTTTGTCCGGGGCCCTCCTGGGGAAATTAATTAATCCTTGGCCCCTGTTCCCTGGTTTTTTTTTTGGTTTAAAAATCCTTTTTGACGGGGACGCCTCGGCACTGGACTTTTCCCGCGCCCCCAAACCCCCCTTTTCCAGGCGTCAGAACGTGGGCTTAGAGCATTTTAATAAAGGGGGGACGTCCCCCGGGGGATCCCAAGATCCACCGGTCCTGTCCATTTAGGGGTTACGGTGGGCCGGCGGGGCCCGCACCAGACCCGGGTCCTCCCCCCCAGGGTTTTTTTATAAAGGTGGGTTGCCTTCCTCGTAGCCCTCGAAAGGCCCCTTTATTCCTGACTTGTTGCCGTCAGGGGTTTTCGAAATTGGGCCCGGGCGGTGGGCTGCGTCCAAAACCAGTGGGCCACCCCCTTGGAAAAGAGCCACGGCAGTGGAACCCCCTCCCCCCCCCACCCCTTTCCCCTATTTCCCCCTTTTCCAAAAAAAGAGGGAAAATGCCCGGGAAAACAGCCCTCCGAACAGCCCTTGGGCGGGCCGTTCCCCCTCGGCCGGGGTTTGGGCCCCAGGCGGCAAACGCCCCTTTTCCCCCCCTAGGGAGAGAGGCGCTGCCGTCTCCCCTTTCCCCGGGGGCACCACAAGGGGGTTTCGGAAAACACGCACCCCCCCCCGTTTTAGAAGGGAAAACCGTCCATTTTCGGGGCCCCTTTCTATTTTATCTTCGTATTTTTCACCCTTTTTTTTTTTTAAAAAAATTTGGGGCCACACAAAAATTAAACTATTGTTTTTTTTTCTCTTCGTCCCCACGGACTAATACGGCAAAATTTAAAATTTTGGGAATTCGTTTAGGGCGTATTAATTTGATAACTTTTTTTTATTTTATTTGATTTAAAAAAAACAAAAGGTTCAATAAAATATCAAGTTTTTTTAAAAAAATACAAATTTTCGAACGCCCGCTGGCGAAAAAAAACCTTATTATAAAAATATTTGCGAAAACCTACTAAAAAAGTGGGTTTTACTACAAATTTTTAAAAAACTGTTCACTGGTTTTTCATAAAAAGTCCTCGGCAACCATTTTTAAGTAACCCCGCCTTTTTTTATAGTCTAAATGTTTTTTAACATTAAAAAAATAAAAGGGTATATTACTCGAAATAAAATCGGATGAATTTCCCCTCAAAAAGTTGCGGGATAAAACGTTTTTTTCCAGGTTTTGGGAATTCATAAAAAATTTTAACCCCGTTTTAGCCCGCGACACATTTTGGGTTTTAAACAAATCTCGGGCGACGGGATGTTGTCCTTTTAAAATGTAATTAAAAAAGGAAGGAAAAAATTTCAGTACTCGACCGGGGCTGGTTTTTTTTTAAAAACGTAAATATTTTCGATGGGGAATTTTGGTGATTTTTTGGTTTTTTTTAAGAATTTTCTTTAAACCCTCATTTGGGGGCCCAATATCATTTTTTCTTGGGGGTTTTTTTTTAATTTTGTTAAAAAAAATCCTTTTTTTTTTTTTTTAAAAAAAAAATTTTAAATTTTTCCCCGGGGTTTAATTTTAAAAAAAAATAATTTTAACAAAACAAATAATTTTTTCAAAATTTTTTCCCCGTTATTTTTAACAAACCAATTGTTAAATTTAATTTCAAAAATTTTAAACCCCCTTTTTAAAATTTAATTTTTTTCCTTTAATTCGGGTTTTTCTATATTTTTTTCCCCTTACAATAATTATTTAAAAATCCATACAAAATAATTTTTATAATAATAAATTTATTTTTTTTTTATTCTTTAAAAATTAAAAATTTTTCAAAAATTTTGTTATAAATTACAAATCAAAGTACATGTCTTGCTTTGTACCTCTGACAACACGAATAGAACAATTCATGATAATCAGTTGATTAGTTAACAGTTCAAAGCGTAACGAACAAGTGAATTAACTCAAAATAGGTTTTATATTTTATTTTCATCGACAGCCTTTAACAGTCTACTGCTGGACATAAGCCTTTCCTTACAAAGGAGGTTTTGGCCTACTATACCACGCAAAAAAAATTAATACATACAGTAGAACATAGAACCTCCTCCTTTTTTGAAGTCGGTTAAAAATCTAGTAGTAAACGTAACTCTATTAACAAATCTGTCAGTTAAATATAATCTAGCTCTACCAGTACTTGTACTAAAAAGACCAAAACCACTCTCACTATTTAGTTTGTTAAATTCCGTGAAAACTCTAAGCAGCTAGAACCCTATCTGCCTAGAGTTCTTCTTCCTTCGACCTTCTTTCTAAAGTTGGCGTGACGTGGAGTAACATTATGTAAAGATATGTAAATTCTAAAGGGATATCACTAAGACATCACTCACAAATGGTTTTTTTTTATATTTTATAAAATACATTACTCATTCTCTTTCTTCTTATCTACTGTCGATTGTCCATCCAAAGGTTGCCTGTAAGAGATTGCTATTAGCAATAAGGCCGCCCATTGTACATATCCATCTGTAATATTTAACCAACTTACTGTAATTGGTGTACAATAAAGCATACTCTGTTCTATTCTATTACTCTTTATTTAACATAATTTCCAAAATAGTAACATTAACAAATATTGAAAGCTGATACCATTGCCGTTCTTATTCTAGTTTCGATTTCTTGTAGACAATCTTTGGATTGTTGTTTGGACACAATGTATTAATGCCTAAAACAGTTAACAAGTGTATATACTCAGTTTGGATAAGAATATTCCATTTCTTTTATAACCAGTAAAGCTATTATTCGAATTAAAGTCTATAAATAAGATCCTTTCAGAAATTCAATTGTATTAATATCTGTATAGAAATGAATGACTGCGCAATATACTGATATTGTAGTTGTCAATTTAGGAGATGTGCAATTCATCTGCTAAAAAATAACATAATAGAATGTGTATTAATCGAAATAATTTCCTGAGTAGTCGTTGTTGTAATCTTTCTTATTGAGTTCGATTCCGGACCAAGCAAAATTTAGTACGGTATTTCTGAAAGAAAAAATAGACCAAGTTACTCCTTATATAGACAGCTACTTGGTAGTAAAATATTATCAAAATCGGTCCAGCCGTTTTGAAGATTACCCGGAACAAACAGACAGACAGAAAAAAATATTTAAACTGGTTTTTTGGCCATAGGCCATTTATAGGCCATCGTGCAAATAACCGTGTAAGCATGAAAAAAAACTATTAAAATAATAGATTTTTTTTACAAACAGACACTTCAATCAAAATAAAACAAATAATAGATTTCTATGCGTTATTGTAAAAAATAATACTTATAAAATGTTTTCTTTGCTATTATTTGTTCATCTACATAACTTTGTGCAGTTTTGTTCATCGGCGGACTTAATGCCCAGGACATTTTCTTTCAGCTAACCTTTGGGTGGTGTAGAAATCGTGTGAGGTAAGCGCTAATAAGTAACATTACTAATCGACTAAACTATATACAATACACAACACTATATACATACACTATACACACATATATATTATACATATACGTAAACATAGATATTTTAATGCGTTTAACGACTTTATAAGTTGTACTCATAGATAGGAAGAGCAGTTACTATGCAAAAATTTCACAAACAAATATTCACTTTTATCTTAATGGAAGTTCATCAAATAAGCGAAGCGGTTTTAAAATTACGCGCCACTAGCTCACAAAAGTTAGCACTTCCTTAAAATATTACTAAAGATTTACTTTTAGCTGCAAAATTGTAGTTTGTTGGATTTTGGATGTTTTTTCTGCGATTTATTTCACTTCAAGTAGGTAATAACAAAAACGGTTACGGTACAAGAATAGCGCGCACGCGAAACTAATTCTATGAATATAACCTATGTTTCAACAAAATTATTGTTATAAGCAAATCTGTACAAATGTATCATGTTAAGTAATGGCTATTTAAATACAGTTGTACGTTAAGTTTGCAAACAAGTATACTGCCCGTGTGATAGTACGCGATTATGGTGTCACTAAATATCCATAATTTCAAGTGACGTCATTTGGGCGTTAAAAACCCAATTGTTTTTCTGTAGGGTACAGATATTCTTTCCTATCGGGTGATTTTATTTCAAACAGAAATCTGTATTTAAAATCATGTAGTTAGTGTAAATAATACTTTGGTTATGTATGTAGAATAAGATTTTGGACCGAGTTCCACATTGTTTCTGAGATTTAGTTTTTTCTGTTTTGTTGAAAGTGTTATCTGTTTGAAAGTCAGGTCGATCGTATTCGTTTTAAATAATTCTTAGTGGAATCCATGAGTTTTTATTAAGATACTAAAACATAGAAGGCAATATGTTAATACGATAGCTCCGCATACCTGTTTCATATACGTATAAAGATCTTATTAAAATAAGACTGATAGAACATCGATAGTTACGAATTTATAAATGTAGACGAGTGTTTGTTTGTTACCTTTTCACGCCTTAACCACTGAACCGATGAGCTTGTAATTTTTTAATTAATCTTCGATCATTGTGAATTGATTGACAATATCGACGATGGCGAAATTTAGTTATATAATAAAAATCTGATTTATATAAACTAACAGATGTAAAATGAAATTGTTTTATTTAAGACTAGCTGGTACCCAAGACTTCGTTCGCATGGAATTTGAAAAGCGCTGCTTTAGTCGGTTCGATTCCCGAGGCGCGCAAAATTTTATAGGGTTTTTTTTTATAGGAAATATAGCCTAAGTTACTTCTTATATGGAAAGCTACCTGATAGTAAAATATTATCAAAATCGGTCCAACTGTTTAGAAGATTATCCGTAACAAATAGATAAAAAAAAAGTTAGACATAGGTATCGTGCAAATAACCATGTGAGCATGAAAAAAAATATATTTTGATATTACAAACAGACACTTAAATTTTACTTATTTGTATAGACAGACTAGCTATAGCCAGTGGCTACGCTCGCCTGATTTTTGGTGATGGCATTGGTTGTAGGCACCGATTTCCGCATTTATATATGGTGTTTCATAGTGAAATCTATCAGAAATGATAGCAACTACAACCTTTGAAAATTAAGGTCGAATTACCCAGTAACCCTGTATGTTGTACTAGATTTAGCCCACGGCTTTGCCCGCATGTATGTAAAAAGTACCCTATGTTACTAGCTGATAACTGTTGCTGTTGCTGTTCAGTGGTTTAGGCGAGAAAGTGTAACAAACAAACCAACTTACTTTTACATTTATAATAAAAGTAACGATATTTGGGATGGAATTGAAGAAAAATTAACCAGCTAGGTCGTGGTACAGACTCTAGATGATTACCCATTTATAAACAGCTACTAAAAGTAGTGGAAAAGCTAGTAGACGTGGACACAAAGAAGGACTTTTATCAGTATCAATTAGGTACACAGCAATACAATGGAAAGTAATACCTCGATTATAAGAAGTTAACAAGTAATAAATAAATATTAATAAACTTACAAACATTCAGAATTCGTATTTAAATAAGATACATTATTAGATCTAGCATAGAGTTTGCCGCCAATCGTTTGCCAATGGCCGCTAAAAGTTTGCTACAATGAGACAATAATTGAGAAATGAAATAAGGAAAGTTTCATCTTAACACTTTTTTTTATAAACATTCGTTTTTCTTAAGAATCTGAAGAATTCTGAAGAATTTTTTACGGTATAAGGGGACAACGAGCAGACAAGTCACCTGATGGGAAGTGGTCACAAGTTCATTTCCCCCCCCCCCCATTTTAGACCAAATTAGAGGAAGGGGAAGGGATTGGTTGGGCACATATACACACACACAAATACAATCATATTTACATTATATTCGTACACTATAATATAACAATATAATGAGGTGTTGATTGAAACAGATTATTCTTTATTAGGATATTTCTCCCCGATGCCGTGTGATTCGCTACACTTGTGAAAGCTATCTACCCACTTCCTGGTATAAACTACACCTAGACCTGGGTTCATTAACAAGAAGAAATAGCTATTTACCGATAGAGTATATTCCCAATAGAGTACCTATATTATTCATACTTAATAATCTCACACACGGCTGTCTGATCCCAAACTAGGCAGAGCCTGTGTATTTGTATTTATAAATACAAATACACAGGCTCTGCCTAGTTTGGGATCAGATATATGTTTTTCTACCCCATATATGTATTTCCAAATAAATACATTTTCTACATAAATTACACCCAGACACAGACAAACATTTACCCAAATATTTGTCCTGGGTGTTAATCGAACCCACGACCTCCGGCTCAGCAGTCAGGGTGAATAACCACTAGACCAACAGTCCATTACTTACTTATATTATTATAGTTTATCTTTAGCTGTATCCCGCGTTTACACAATAATTTTCGTTCCTAAATGTTTAATCATTGGCGGTTTTTAACTGCCAATAATTAAACATTTGCGACAATGGCGTAGTTTTTATAAAAGTATACAAATATGTATTCTTAGTTATACGTCGCTCCAAACACGTCGGCTAATGTGTGCATGGCCTAATAAATTCCAAAACACAACAATATTGTGCGCGATATGATCAGACCGTTCAACTGCCTGAGAACTAAGGCTACACCCACACTGTGACATACTTATCTGCCGTTATGCTATTGTAATTGTGAAGTGATTTGCTTTGATCAGGGATTCCTAAAGTGTTATCAACAACTTCTTATTTGAAACTTTCAAGATACTGTATAAGTTGTGTTACGTGTGCCAACTTGTTATAACACTGACTAATATGTCTATTTATTTTGTTAAATTTTGATGAGAAAATGATGTCAAGGTTACTCACTTCAACAACGGCAATGTTTTTAAATAAGTAAGTATTTTGTATCAATAGGAAAAAAAACTAGAGATAGGATTATTAAAGTAATTTAGGTATGGAGGTCTGAAGTACCTGTTCATTTTGGAAAAGGGGTCTCTTCGCCAAAATAATTTGGGAATCCCTGACTGAGATTGTTTCTACGAATGAATAGTACAATTGTAACTGTGTGAGGGGCAAATGGGAATGTGTGAAAGAGTACCTTGAAATGGTCTTTGATTAGAATAAGGAAATCTATACATATTAAAAAACTTGCCCTACTGACTGATTTATCAATGCAGAGCCTAAACCACTGGGTCTAAAAATTTTTAGGAGCTAATGCATTTTTAGTTGTAAGCCCAAGGGAGTAAAATAAGAGATGACTGGTTCTATAGAAGCTCATCATTTCAAAGTTAGAAACACGATAAGGAATAATAACGCGAACGAAGCCATGGGAAATAATAAGTGTTTTATATTTGAAGTTTTGATTTTAAAATTACTATTTCTTATGAATACTAGTAGATATTTTTTTGCTACTACATCAATCATCACATCCACAGCCCTTAATAGTCCACTGCTGGACATAGGCTTCTCCATAGAAAGGATATTTGGCCTACTATACCACGCTGGCCAGACGGGTTGGTATAGGGTTTGTATCAAGTTTAAGTCTCTTCGCAATGCTGTTGTCTTCCATAGTTTGTTCCCTTAGTCGGCTCTTACGACACCCACGGGATGAATAGGGGTGGCGACTTATCTGATCTGCTGCTACACTCGTACAGTACTCTTCGTTATTTCTTCATCTAGTCAGGTAACGTGGGAGATGCTTACTTGGAGAGGTGCAAATGGGTAGACTGGACCAAGGTCATACCACGGCCTCACAGAAATCAGGTGGTGACCAATTCTTCATTGTTTTTCACCGAGTGAGCTCACTCACTTTTTTGTTTTGGCAAAGACGGCAAAGTTCCACGCACTCTCGCTCCGCACGATAGCCGCAATAAGGCTATCGAGCGAGAGAACCAGAGAACCATCGGAGTGGGCTCCGATGGCCGCCACGAGGTCTCGCCTCTGTTCAACCCACGCCGGGCACTCTGCCAGCGTGTGGAGAGCCGTGTCCACGGTCTGGCCATCGCAGTGGTGGCACTCAGGCGTTGGCTCTTTACGGATCAGACACAGGTGGTCCCCGAAACATCCTTTCCCAGTGATCACCTGCGTCAGTCGGTATGAGAGGGTCCCGTGACACATTCGACAACATTTTTGGATCTGTTTCAGAAAGGAATACATCTCCACTCTTCAACAGTGGCTTACGTCTTCGGAACTTAAACCCAACGACTTAGTCCTCATTAAGAATTTCACCCTTCCACCATTGCTGTGGCCTCTTGGAAGGATCCTCAAGGTTCATCCTGGTGTCGTTGGGATCAGTCGTGTCGCCGAGATGAAGGTGAAGCGAGGCATCATACGAAGAGCCTTTAATAATATTTGCCCTCTTGCAGCTCAAGACTCTTGATTCCTCATCCTGGGAGAATATCTCGAGAATCAAACCTCGAGCCTCGATATTGCGGTGGACCGGTGCTTTCAACCGGCTAAACCGCTAGCCGGCTAAATTACGTCGAGGCAAGGAGAAGCGGGGATTACATACACTCGCCTTATATACTCGATCGGGATCACTGCTCTGTACAACGTACCTATTTGTAGACACAGTCCGCTCTTTATTTGTCTACTAACACCGAGACCTTAACATATTATTACAAAATTCGTTCGGTTTCCTGTGGTGAGTCATTATATTATTCACATTTAAAGTAATTTCAGTTTTTTTTTATATTTAATCTATTAAACTATTTTCCATTTTTATTTATGTTGTAGATCAGATAGATGTATCTGTAATAAATGTATACATACAAAAATTGGATTCAATTATAATAAGTAACAATTATTCCGTACTATGTCAACATGATATTAAATGTCATTTACACAGGTATAATTACATACTTACTTACATTATTATCTTATCTTGACGACCGGATGGCATAGTGGTTTATGTAGCGGACTGCTATTCCAAAGGTCGCGGGTTTTCCCGCTTAAGTCAAACATTTGTGTGCATGGACATTTAATGTTTGATTTGGTCTGGGTGTTTCTATGTAAAATATGTATGTATTTACAAAAAAAAAAAGTATATATGTATTTATATCAGTTGTCTAGTAGCCATAGTACAAGCTCTGCTTAGTTTGGGACTACATGGCGTTGTGTGAATGTAGGAAAATATATTATTATTAAATAAAATTGATTTGGTCGCTGTCGTCGCTTTTAATCATCATCATCATCAACAGCCTTTAACAGTCCACTGCTGGACATAGTCGCTTTTAATAGTATTTTTAATTTAACGCCCTTATGATTGTTATATATATTTTCAGCTTACTAATTACTGGCCTGTTGGTCTAGTCACCCTGACTGCTACGCCAGAGGTAGTGGGTTCGATTCCCACCCAGGACAAATAATTGTGTAATGAGCACGGTCATTTGTCCTGCGTCTGGGTGTACTTTAATATGTATGTATTTAGAAATATATAAGTATTTTTATCAGCTATCTGGTGACCAAAGTACAGGCTTTGTCTAGTTTGGGCTCAGACGGCCGTGCGTGAGATGTGTGAAAATATTATTAATTAATATTCATACTAACAAATTCAAAACACGAATGCAATCAGCCTATAGAACCAACTAGTAATAACTAGTTGGTTCTATAGAAGTTTATAATCCTGTTTTAACGATCTCGCTTCACAGCTATTCAATTTGGTATATTGGTACGGGTTACACACCTACAAAATACCGCTTTCAAAACCACGGTTTACCTACCGGTATACTACCGTATAGGAGCAATGTTGTACTTTCTTGATAATAATACTCTTATCGGTTTAATTATAAATTATTTATTCTAATGTACGTATAAATATAAACAGACATGTTTAATACCGCTTTGAGTGTACTAAAATCACTGGTTAATTATTATGAAATCAGAATTATTTTTATTTATTTTTATATAAGATACTTTCATTCATACATACATGGTTAATTACTCATATTTCGAAATCTATTTAATGGACAACATTCTAAATTTAAAGAGGAAGCACAACTCTGTATCAATGGCGGTAGAATGCACTACACAGTTAGGCGTAACAAATGCATTGTTAGAAATAAAGAAATACACACAAGGAGGCGAGGCCTCCAATAAGGTACCGAAATAATATAAATCTATCCATCCTCCGTACAATAGTATAGGTCACCTTGTTCACAGTCGTAAATGTCAGTAACGTTGCCAAATCAGAATAGGCCATAGCAGTCTGTCTGTCGCCGTCAAATACTGAAATCTATCATATAATGAACTGCCTGGACTCTTCTAAAAACCGATATATTTTGATAAATATATATACAGATAAATTGCGTCAGTGGTAGTTTCAAGAATAGCTATGATATCGTGTATACCTTTTATGACCGGGTGTTCCGTATTTTACATAATTGAGTAAAGCTAGTGGACACTTTTTTCATAATCACTAGAAGTTTGAAATCATCACTAACCAAAATTAGGACCGCGTCTCGTCAAATGTAGTGTAGGATGTCCACAGGCCAGGTGGAGAGACGATTTGTGCAAGATGGGTGGCAGGAGATGGATGCGAGAAGCCGAAGACCGCTTGAAGTGGCTTGGAATAGGAGATAATATATGCAGAAGTGAACTGCGATAGGCTGACGATGATGATGAAGATGATTAAATAAAATTTGATTTTAATTTGAGGCCTTAATTTTTCGCATCTCTAAAATATTATGTGACTGAACACGAATTGAGTGTTATATGCAAAAAATATTGATTAATTAACTTGAAATTTACATTAAGTTAATCTCTTAGTCAAAAAGAAACATTCAGGACTACACGGTCAATTTGTGTAACGAATTTACTGGACGAAATACGACAAAGGCTCCTTTCAAGAGATAGCAACAGTACTTTCAAGCTAGCAAGCCGAGGATAACGGCTGCTTCTGGATAAAGTAGTGTTAGTTCGTAAAATGTCTAATTCTAGAAGTTTGTTAGCCACACATTTAACGAAAGGTAAATAAACGATAATACTGTACTACCAAAGGTGAGGCTCTCCCACGGACTGTTTCACTGAATGTCCAATCTAAATTATTACCATAACTTATTTACTACCAATTATGAGTTCATCTAGAAACTACTGCGCCTAATAAATTGAACTAAAATCATCTACCAAAGTGAACTTTAACACACGGGCTTGGTGCGAATCGAAATATCTACGTCGACTGCATTTATCTTTGTACAAAATCTGTTAGAATGTCCTGTAGTAGGTATCTCAGTAGATACAATCGCTTGTACACCATTGAACAAATGAGTGCAAGATAACGGGTCAGTATTTGTTTGTAAAATTTAAATATACTTAGTAAAATGATTTTTGTATAACTATGAGAAGATATAAAATCCAGATAAAAGTTAAATTTATAATCTCATCATCGTCATTGTTCTAGAACCCGTAGCACAAAGGTATCTTCAGTTTAGGTCTAGATGTAATTGAGACCAGAATATTATTATTGTTATTAAGAATTAAGAAAATATATAATTTAAGTCAATGAAAAGCGGTGCGGCAACATTGACACATCATTAAATTTCTTAAAGTTTTGACCAGGTAACTCACGCTGTCTGAAATCTTCTGTGCAAAGAAGATTTCACACCCAGCAAGCTAAAATAGTCATTAATAAACTGATACCATTGTAAACCATTTATATATATTTCTCACGTTCATTGTGAGATACTAACCTGCTCTACTGTAATAGCGGTGAACTTACAGGTATGTAACGATTATAACAAGCCTTAATAAATTAACATCGTTAAAGTATCCGACTTAATAGTCTATTTAAAATAAATTTACGGCAACAAACGGCAATCTTTTAAAGTAGAACAAAACTTTTTTTAGTAGCATTTACCTTGATTAAAAATATATGGTTTCATTCAAGTGTATATTTTGGAGATGCTCGTCTTTATTCGGGTAGAATAGCTTTTATAAATGAGTAAAGCAATCTTTCGTGTTACTGCGGCATTAGTTGACATAACAAACAAGTCATACTTATACACTTTCACTCAGTTTCGCAGTCGGGTATTTTGTTTCTTTTTCCATAATTAGCTTGTTAGAATATTGCAAAGAAATTTCAAAATACTGAAATTGCTCCCTTTGATAAATATTGTCAATTGCTCTATTGTAACACTTCTTAAGAGATTAAGGAATATTGCCGATGATTCTAAATTTGCAATATTGATAAATAAAATAACACCAACGTACGTTATACTTATCTCTGTATAAATCTTAATAATTTTAACTTACTTTCAACACTTTCCAGTAAGTAATTTCTAGTAAATAGTCTACGACTAATAAAAATAATTATAATAAAAGAAATTTAATAATCATTACATTTGGAGGGTGAATAATTTGGCCGGTGGTGTAACGAAGCTAGTTTAGCAACGCGTTCGCTATGTCAAAGCAGACGTGCCAAATAAACCGACGCGCGATGGTAGGCGAGGTCTTTAACAATTTATCCCTTCACTTTGAAAGAGAATAGAATATTGAGAAACCATTTTATAGCACACTTGCTCCTTGTGAGTTTATGGTACAATTACTTTGGATTAGATGTAGAAAATGGTTGGACCTTAATGAAAAGAAAATACTTCTACGTCCGGCAGTAGAGGAGAATGAAGTTTTATGTTTTATATTTAATAAGAATCAAGCAATTTTTCTTTTCTTTTAAGAATACCGAGATTTTTTGCAGATTTAGGTAGAACTTATGTAAGTACGTAATAATTAATCACATTAATTGCATCTTGATTATACTCCATTTCTACTTATAGGCAGGGTCTGAAACAAAAAATGATTCTTCAAATATGTTTATCGAGTTTGAGAATAAGGATCTACGTAGCTTTTAAATAATTCAGTCATTAGTTACTAGTGTCGTTCGTGTGGTGATGGATTAAGAATACGGAGTGTCACCAGTCCTATTCATCTCGTAGGCGTCGTAAGAGCCGATTAAGGGACAACAGCACTGCAAAGAGAAAACCAAATTGACACAAACCTTGTGTGGCCAGCTTGGTATTTGGCCTTGGCCAAAACCTTTTCTTAGGAGAGGCCTATATCCAATACTGGACTGTTAAAGGCTGTTATGATGATGTACATTTGAATTTAGTTAGTTAGTCTTCGAAGGGATAGATAAAGGTGTATTAAAAATTATTTAAGATTTAAAACTTAAAATGAATAAAATGGGGGTGTATTGACACGAAAAGGCATGTAAGTAGACAAGGGGCATAATTTTACTAATGGGTTGTGGAGTGTAAACAATACCTCTTCAGATCAGGATTTTATCTTATACTTGTATTTTGAACTGTATTTGGCCAGGAAGACGGCTTTACCAAACTGTTAATCTATATCTATAAAAGAACGAACTGACAGACTGATTCACTGACAGATCGAAACCGAAGCACACTGAAACCGTTCGGTATACATAGAAGCATGACATTTCGGACAAATGTTCCTTAAGTGACGTAACTGTACACTAAGAAAGGATTTTTAAAAGTTTCTTTCCTAAGGATATAAAATGGGCATTCGAAATTTATATGAATCTCTGTCATTTTTGTAACAGCGTTTTCAAACTTACAGTAAATACTCTTTATTAAAACTAATAAAAAAAGTTGTCACAAATTTTTCAAAATTACCCTTAAAAAGGGTGCAAATTTGTATGGAGAATATACCCTATAATCTTAATTCATTGTATCCTCTACGATGTCTGATTCCGACCACCACGCCGACGAAGTTGAGGGCAAAAGCTATTTCTGTATAATTACTTAGGCAGTTTAACCAATTAGGATGTCCCTAGTATGATATGATGTTGATTATACATTTATAATTATTCTTCATTATGGTTCATTAACCATAATAAATAATTATATATTAACAAAACAAGGAATATTGAATATTATCTACGGGATTCATTGGACATTTTTCATTTGCAGATAGTAGGTAAGTTCAAAAAGCCGAGACAACTGCTCTATTGTGATCTTTTCCAGTCTCTAGTTGGTCCGTAAACTCCATCGCAACCTATTACTTTTAAATTATCAAAAATTCAAGTTCATTGTGAAATTTTTACTTGCCTACTATACGTGTTTAAATATTACCCTGAACTCTATACTAAGCGTCTGAGGCTGTCATGCACGTAAATTTAAACAATTTCACTAACTATCACCAGTTAGCGTCACGTGTTCAACATAACTGAGTAATCGCTAACTTTTCCTACATGACCCAAAAGTACTAACATAAGTTTGATTAGAAGTATGTTAACCAGTGAAAGCGACATAAGAATTTGATACTAGCAAAAGTATTTATATATGGAAAATAAAAATAAAATTGTAGTTTTTTAATTAAAATTACGATCAGTACCTAATGTTACTACGAAATTATTAGTACTCGTATAACGTTATTATAGTTTTATGATTTACCATTCAAATATAAAGTTACTACTAATAGAATATTAATCCACATCATCAACAGCCTTTATTAGTCCACTGCTGAACATACGCCTGTCCTTAGAAAGGAGGTTTTGGTCTACTATACCATACTGCCCAGACGGGTGGGTATAGTGATTGTTTCAAGATTTCTTTCCCTTCGCAGTGATGTTGTCCTGCAGACTTTGCTCCCTTGGTGTGATGTAATGAATAGAGGTGGAGATAATCTGTAAATAAAATATAATACTAAGTAAATCCGTGTCCCCCTGCAGTTGCCGGACATCTTTAATTAATAATAACTTTGCTTTTTCTTTCACAATACACATACCAATTTGACGGTTGCCATGTTAATAACAACTGGAAAGTGTGGACAAGGCACATGTCAAGTGAAAATGTCCTACAATGTCGCAGAGTCACACCACGTGAAAGACGAGTTATATCTCTTCGCGATGATACAGTATGATGTACTCATCATAATGTATGTATCATCATAGTTTGAGTCGTTCATATATATATATAAGGGATATTTGCTCACAATTAAATATGAAAACATATTATATTTTGTAGTTTACTGTGACGTATACTCAAGAAATCCGTGCCGTCCAGATGTCGGTCGTGGTCCGGGCGGTAATTTACTAAATTATTCCCTTCCGGGCTTCGCGTGAGCGCCCTTGCATTGTCACCCCATTCCGGCGCTTTGTTTTTAATCGATTTTCTTGGTAGCCTGTATGTGTTGTTTCTTTAAGTAGTATTTGAAGACATACTGGCTTTTTTAAATCAGTTGATTAGATGCCTGAAATAAAATCAACACAAATTTTGTTTGTTGTCTTTTGCACTGTTCCTTCTTCTCAACGAGGCATTTTCTCATCTGAACAAAAGAAAGTAGTCAAAAAGGGTCTGGGTCAGAAAAACCCCTTCAGCTACGCTCAATATTTGAAATGAGATCTAGCTGGAGGTATATTGCGTGGGATTGGAACAAGCAATTATTTCATGGCATGCCATTACTGATACTTTCTTATTAGTCCATTAATGGGATCCTATTGAAAAAAAACTGTGATCTACCACCTCTTTTAAATTAATTACGACTTATAGACACATAAACGTATATAATCAAAGCAATTAATTCCCGATACATCTCATAAAATAATATACTCGTGATATTCATAGCAACTGAATCATTTACTTAAACAATAACAAATTAAGAGGAGAATGTATATCAATATTCAATATCAGTACATATAATGCCACTAAAAGCCGCCCGCTCGCCCATTAAGCCGTGTGTACGCAGTTAAGTGATCGCGTTATTGCCATTAATATCATAATATTGTAGATTGCTATCAATTTAGTAGTTTTAGTTTCGATGGACTGTTTGAAATTCTAGCCTTAGTCGTTTAAGTGTAGTTTGATTTTAGTATCCCGATCGTAATTATTAACAGTTAATCGGATTATTTTGTAATATATGTCTAAATTTATGAGTATTAATACGGGCTTATTTACGGTACATATATACATTCATATATTTTGGCTATATGTAGTACCAAAATTGATACTGTGAAAGCGAGTTTGTTTCTTACGCTTTCACACCTAAACCACTAAACCTATTTAAAAAAAACGCATATGAAAAGCTACATTATCAGCGAGTAACATAGGCAACTTTTTACCGCGATAACGGACACAAGCGCAGGTGGAGCTCACATATCCATCCTATAGTTAACATATTTTGACATGTGCATTACTAAAATATATTGAAGAATTATCTATACTAATTTCAAAAATGCGAAAGTGTGTCTGTCTTCTACGTCTTTACGCTTCAACCGCTAAACCGATTTAGACGAAATTTGATATGGATATAGTTTGAGTCCCGAGAAAGGTCATAGGATAGGATTTTTATGTTTATGTTTCTATAGGGGATCATAAACCGCTAAACCGATTAAGATAAAATTTTATATGGAGATAGTTTGATTCTTGACAAAGGATATAGGCTACTTTTTATCGCAATAACCGAAATACAAAAAAAATATTATGAGAGCAAACAACAGGAACTAATGTTAAATGACACCCGCCGCTCATACTCGTAAACGCTTGGAACTCAAACGATACAAGCAGATGGCCGCCCTCTCCCCCCTCTCCCCCAGAATTGAGGTTAATCAGGTTGAGAAAAGTTATTGCAAAGCTAAATTTAAGTAAGGATTTTTTTCTTTCTATACATTTAATAAGAAAAAAAATGCGACTGCAAAAACAACGAAACCCGAGAAATCCGACTCACACTTGTCTGGTTTTCATAATTCATCTCAAACAATTATAACTACCCAGATTGAAACAACAAATGAACAACACAATTTGCAAACATTAAACCCACCAAAACATAATTAGCGAGAAGAAAACGGTTTTGTGTTCACCAATTAGTACGTAAATTGGTACTTCAGCATACTACAGCTGTATTTTGTGGGATGTACTTATTTCAGTGTTCGTAGAAGTGAGAGATGCATATTATAAAGTCACACTTTTATTTTGTTCTCTTCTTTCTGTTTTTGCATTATTTTTTGTGAGTGGACAGTAAAGAAATTAATCTAAAATCAGCACTGGCAGATCATGTTTTAAGTTAGGTCAACAACCTCTATAGAACTGGATTTTGGTTTGGCCTGATCTGTCGATTATGAAAGCCTTTTGTAGCGGTTCACTATGATGTTTAAATAACTACTATCTTATGTCCTTGCGTATTAATTTAAGATTATTTTTCCATCCTCAGGAACAAAACTATGGTTCTCGATGAAGTCTACCCTATATCTTTCATTGTATAGCTATCAACGTGTATGGAAAATTATATAGTGAACAGTTTTGTAATTACAGTGTAAAAGATAGACAGACGGACTATACATATACCCACTCTACATACCTTACAGTTACTTTCTCAATTATAATATTAAATTATATGTACATAATTGACAAATTTTATATTTAACATAATATAAGAATGGAGAAACCTAAGCCTAACCTTCCTCTTTCTAAGGAGAGGCCTATGTCCAGCAGTGGACTAGTATAGGCTGTTGATGTGATGTGATGTGATGAAGAATGGAGAGTTTATATTTTTAATTAAATTTAGTTCAAAAATCAGATTTTATTGTAATTTCATTTCACCTTTTATTTGTTTAGACTCGTGTCGACTCGTCTGTTTCACTTTCACGAGTAATAACAGACTACTTGTAATTTTTTGCCCTCATAAAATTAACTAAATTTGCGAAAGTTCAACAAAACACTACATTAATGATACAAGTATATTAGTTATTTTAAATAGAAGTAGATTTATACTTCAACTAGTTTTCATTAATTATCCCACTAGACTGTCTAGATTCACCGGCATGATTATGTTATGTCATTGAGTTAAAACAACACTAGAGAAGCAAACCTCATTATCACACGTCGAAAAAAGTGTAACCACTTTTGAACTTTGACGACGTAGCTTTGATACCACTAAACATTTGAAAGTAAACATATTTATGTCTCATTTACACGCGAGACAAGAACAATACCATCGCTCGGATTAGACAAAGACAAAGATATAACTTTACGATGGTGGGCCAGTGTTGACTACCGTATGAAATTTTACCCATAACAACTAAGAAACAATTTTTTTTAAAACAATTTTGTAATAAAATAAATTAATTTAAATATTCTAAATAATATATTTCGAATTGAATAGAATAGGTATAAATAATAAAATAACTGGAAATATTTGGTTAAAGGGGTTTATATTCAGTGTAAAATCAAACTGCGCTGTGAAGCATCAGTTTTGTATACAATTGTCTTTTAGACTCTTTTTTATAAGTTTGTGTGGATATTTTACTTTCATGATACAATCTTATTTTTACGTATGTTACAATAATAGCATTTAATAATAAAAGTGAATGATCAACTTGTACTGATAATAAATAATCCCCAGGGTGTATTGCAAATTCGATTATAATTTAAAAAACAAATTAAAAAAAAATATATTTTTATTTTATAAAAAAAAATTATTTATGTTTATTTACTTTTTTATTTTATATTTTTATTTTTATGATAAACATTTATTATTATTATTATTATTATTTTGTACAATTATTATTTAAAATTGATAATAAATTAAGAAAAACAATGAATCAATTATTTTGTACAAAAGTCTCCAGCACTGCGAGCTTGGCACTTCTGCCAAGCTCGCAGTGAACGTTCAACGGGTCCCTAAAAAAAGTGATCGGTCCAGCCCTAACAACCACCGTTCTTCCTATATTTTATTATTATTGGCAAAATGTTTAAAAACAGTATAAAGCATATTATTTCATAAATTATAAATTCTCCCACTAATGTGGGAAAACCAAAATGATTTTTTAATGGTAACACTGATTCTAAATTACAATTATCAGTGTTTTATTTCAATTATAGCCTTATTTACGATATTATCAATACAAAAACCATAAACTTACACGTGGAAAGTAATTCCGCATGATTTATTAATGTTTTGTGACCTTGAATCGCATTCTTTCACTACGCATTTAGCCATTTTGGCGATTGTTACTGTCATGTGTCGCTATGTTCAACTCGGTTGACGCCACATTGAATACTGAATTGACGTTTGCTACGCATATGCCTGTGGACATATGTGCAGTAGCAACGATTTTAGGCGGTAATTACTCATCTATGTAAGTATTATATCAATGTGTTATGTATTCAAACGTACATCAATAAATTCAACGTGAATTCGCGATTGGCCGCTTCTATCTAATTGAGTTTTAGTGAGTGTAGTTGTTTTATCGAAACTCGTAAACATGCTATCGACACGGAATAGTGTCAATTTACGGATTTCAAATGAATAAATTTTCATGATACTCAGTCGATACTCTTATATTTTTAATTAATTGATAATTGTAATATATAATTTCCAAATTACATTAATAAATATAAATTTTAAGCAACTAGCTTTTACCTGTGGCTTTGCTCGCGTTAATATCAATTTTGACAATCAGGTATCCCTTGATAAAACGTGGTCTATATGAGATTATTTACTACAATTTACAGCTGTGCTGAACCTCAGCCAGATTCATTAAGCCTTTCTGGCGTATCGAGTAACAAGTCAACAACATCCAAATATCGATCCTCACAAAATGAGCCAAACAAATAATTGAAAAAACCCTATAGAAGTACCTACTATTTCCCACTTGGAACATCCAAAATTTAACTATCATCATTTCATACTGTTAATAAAGCACTTGCCATAAAACATATTTCAACTTAAATTCTGGTCATTGACATTTAATTATTTTAACTGTTTCTCTTTTGTATTACACTAACCACGTCTGTCCCATCACTAACACCTAGGAACCGTAGCTCAGGTGTGGCGCTTACATTATTTTACTCGCATGCGATAACTGGTAATGTCGATATTCTTTCCGTCTCGATACATATCGACCAGTAGCGCAACTCTATTTGCTCATTGTACTGGACACATACGTACATTTTTGTGGTCAGTACTGTGAATGTTATTTAATGTTATGTTGTACGTTACTGTTAAATTTATACAAAGGTATAATGGAAACGTATATTCTTTAGAAGTTCGGTATCAATGTAAATTGGCCGTAGTATAAATTGATAGGCGAGCTTATTTCAACAACTTGAGTTAGCGACCTCTTATAAATGCAATCAAGTATTCATTTCTCCGATGCTGCAGTTCCTTGAAACAACAATAGGATCGTTCGAATAGAAACAGATTTGATAATCAAGATATGACTCAACAAACATATCGGAATATAAATTATAGATTGATATATATTTATTCTGAAATTTTAAATCTTTTGTAAATTACTGGAAGAAACGAGATCGACCCGAGAAACTTAAATTTAATTAAGTACTTACTCGGTGAGTTTCATTTCATGCTATTTATCAATGTATAAAAAAAAATTAGAAAGGTACTCTGTATTAAAACCAATTAAAGAAACATACAATGTTTTTGCAGAATACAAAAATAAAAACAGAAGTACAATCAGCGGCCCTATTGCAGTCTGCTCTTTTTGCTGCCCTATTGTAATTATACATATTACCTACTATACTGATTTTTTAAGGATTAAATGTCAAAAAAAAAAAATACAGTTTGTGGTGCACATTTCAATGTTTCTTATAACATCACATTACGTAATTCAATTAAATTAATTATTTTTTTTTTAATTTAGTTGCGCATTAGTTACCCACTCAACGCAACAAGGTGTTAATAACCTCCTTTTTTCACAGTCGAATAAATTTTGTTTGCAAACTGTACTCACAAAACGTGTTTTTATAAGAAAATTGTGGAAAGGGGTGAGTTAAGAATAGCAACTTAATCGAAATGGGATCACTAAGAATAGAAAAAAATAAAAAATGTGCTGGGATGAATGTGACAAGACGGAGATGAGTTAAAAAAATAACGTAGTGGGTTCATCCCACTATGTTATTTTCTGACTATCTGAAAATAAAAGTTATAAAAATACATGGTTTTGAATATTTACCGTTTCTTATTCCAGATTCCAGAGAAATTTCGATTGAACCCAAGTCACGTCGTTGAGCTCTAAGACTGACTTCTAAAAGAAGTTTTACTAAAAATATCAAAAAAAGTACCGAACAGATTGGTGAGCAATTATGTTGATTACTTGACGGTAACCCCAGACCAATTGTCTTAAGTTTCACCTAATGAAGCCATTTATTCAGTAAACTGTGCGTGTGTTGATTACATAGGGTTAAGAAGGCTATCAAGCAAAAACTCTGTACGTCTTCTCAGTATTGATTTAGTGTAATAACATTCGACTGAAAATCTTACCTGACAAGAAATAGATTGGTATATTTTTTTATCAGAAAGCAGCAGTAAAGTTAAAATAAACATTCTCATTTTTTTTAACTATTGCGAACCGATAAAACCCAATAAAAAAAAGACAATTCAGAAAAATTTCATCACATCACATCAACAGCCTTTAATAGTCCACAGCGGGACATAGGCCTCTCTTTAGAAAGGAGGTTCGGAAAAATTTACTCAAGCTTTATTTTTTGTAGAATCAGTAAAAGTAGTATGGTACAATCAGTAGAAACTCATCCACAATTATTAATACAATCGTTGATAGTTTGATGTTAGTACGTGTACTATCCGTTACTCATTGTGTCTGTCAGTGTGTCACAGTACTTCGCCTTGCCACTAAAAATCACAGTCGCAATTAACATGAAGCTTTATTTTCATTTCGACACTCATTCTTCAATCCGCTCCAACTTTATTAGAACAATGCTCTGAAGGCTAAATTGGAGAAATTCTTGATTGGAACGTAAAAACGAGGCGAAAGCGATTGATTAAACGTGTGTTTATATTAAAGAGTACAGGTAAATTAGCTTGGAGAATTTTTTGCGTTTGTAGTAGTGTATGGTAGCGGACAGCGTAAATTGGTTTATTCTGGTTTTGTGCGTGTTTCCACTTTCCACTATCAAGTGACGATTTTTTGCTTTAGATTGAAATATCTCGGAAACGGTGCGTCCTAGGCCAAAAATAACAAAAATTTTGACCCCCCCGTTAACTCCCCGGAGTTTTAAAAACCTAGATGAAATGAAAAAATAAAAATAAAATAAATATCGGTCTCTCCTCTTTGAAGTTTCACTTCTATCGTGTGTGAATCGCACACACACCTTTTTTTTTATAAAGACAAAACCTTTTTCTTTAAAATAAAAACTTGTTTTTATTGAAAACCAAAATCAGAGTGTTGCTAGGGATAAGTATAAAATTAAATAGTAATGTTAGGGTCGAAACATTTTTGTATAGGCCAGAACGATATAGTGGAAACGCGCTCTAAGATCTGAGTAATATACACACCACTACATATGGAAAAATTTCTCGAGACTCATTTCACTGTACATTGTTGAAAACGACGTTTTATGTGCCAATAACAAATTATTTACAAAGTTTGAAATTTAAAAAAGAAAACAAAGCTCCTCAAAGAGTGTCCATAGATAGTTAAGGGGCATCCCTGTACTTACATTAATAAACATAATTAAGCATTTTTTAACGTGTGGAAACCCTTTCAGGCCGTTACCCCACCAGGGTTTGTAGCGGGGTTGTGTGTCGGAATCGAATCGACTAAAACCATGTTGTGTCACATGTTGTGCCACTCTGCGTCTGAAATAGAAGGGATCCGGGAACTGCTGTTATTAAGATATCCGGATACTTTGAGATGATAACGGCTTAGATAATGCCCTATTCCTGTCTAATATAAGTAATATAAGGATTTATCTTGGCTAATTGAATGCAAAATTTCATTAAATAAGAGATAACAGTATAGTAGCAATTCAAACAAACACTTCATTTATATATTAAAATTATCGTGGATTTAATAGAAACTTCACAACATATTACGGTTTTTTTTCTGTTGATACATTTTTGTCTAAATAATTAAAAAAGAAACACCTTTCTTATTACAGTTAAATTGTAATTAAGAAACTGTTACGCAAAAACATGCGACCAGTCACCCGATAGCTCTACATTACATCACATAAATCCATTTCTCCACTACATATTAATTTTAAAACACCAAACAGCCTCTTGAATCAAAGCAATTATTTATAATAAGAGACTTATCTCTAGAGTGGCGGTATGTAGAGCTTGTTTTATTATTTCCGTTCGGTACGCACCGGATGAGTTAACGTTATAATATTTAGGGTTCGGTATCGGTTAGATTATGCTGCAAATCTATAGTTTTCTCATCTTATCTTAAAAGGCAGATATAGGAAAATGACGTGTTTAAAATACGGTGTCTAAAAGCACAACACAATTTGAATTTGATTTGCCTGTTCGTCTTGTTTTTGGATCCCCCACTGATAAGCCGGAGGTTGTGGGTCCGATCCCCATCGAGGATAAATACTTTTCCTGAATAGCACAATCATTTATAACGGTTGGCTATAATTTATTGTAATAAGTATATATTGAGTTATAAATACGTTTTATTGGAATTATTAGCAATCTTATTGCCGTACAGTCTGGCTTTGTCCAATTTGGGATCAAACAGTCGTTTATCAGATTATTATTATTAAATTGTCTGGCAATGCCAAGGAATATCGAACAGATACCATCGCGAGTTTTAAACATAATTGTCTAAAAACTTCTTAGTCTAAGCAAATTCGACTAAGATATATGACACGGGGGTTATACTGAAAGTTTCTACAAAATAAAAAACGGGATGATTTAGAAGCCTGTTAATATTTTTATTACATTTCAAAGTAGCCTTCGTTCCTTTCTAAGCTCTGTCGCATGCGATAGAACCATTGACTAAAGCAGTAAGCCCACTTTTCTTTAGGGATCCCTTCCACGTCGTATACAATGGTAGCAACAACATCTTTAGGGTTAATAAAACGAATTCATTACCGCCAATTTGTAAAAATAAATGTCATATGAAATCATTAAACATCTATGTACATATTCCCAAAGAGTTCCTTATTCTATATTTTAATCAAGTTTTAATCAACTGCTTTTCTTACTGGCCTATTCTAACAACTTTCAATGTGACCCACGTAAAATATATAATATTTGTTGTTTCCTTTCGTACAGAACTCTTGAAAATAATTTCATAAAATAATAGTGCCGAAGACATGTAGTAAAGAAGAATACGCTAGTAGAACTTTCTTCTAAAAAAAAAGCGCCTGTAAGTAGTAAGGTACTTCTAATTATTTAATTTTTTTTAGGATGGCTTATCTATACTAATGTTATAAATGCGAGTGTGTATGTCTATGTCTGTCTGTCTGTAACCTGTTCACGCTTAAACCGCTGAACCGATTTATCTGAAATTTGGTATAGAGATAGTTTGAGTCCCAGGAAATAACAAAGGATAGTTTTAATCCCAGGAATCACCCTTTTGAGCTGGTTAAAAGGGGGACGGAAGTTTGCAGGGGTAATCAATAACCGCTGAACCGATTTAAATGAATTTTGGTATGGAGACAGTTTGAGTTGTAACGAAAAATATAGAATAGTTAGCTCCGAAATCATCCTTTAAGGGTGTAAAAAAGAGAATTCAAATTTGTAAAGGGAATCAATAAAAAGGACTATCAGGACTAAGAGTTTTATCATTTAACTTTTCGTTAGAAATAAATTATGTTTATGCATTTTTGATCAATTAGTTATCCCCCTATGGGGTGAGTAGAGGAGTAGACATTTGCATAAGAAATCTCAAAAATCAATAATTTGTAAGTAAGTTATAAAACCCAATATTATTTTACTTTTCCTAGGATTTAAAGAATGCTACTGCAGTTTTATAAGATAGAACTTTAGTAAATTCCCTGTTACAAGTGGTTAGAGAAGGTTCGACTAGGCTTTTGGTTCGTTTCTGTTACACATTATAAGTATGAAATATCTATTCAAACTGGTTACTCCTGGATACAAGCGGCATTTTACTTAAATGTTGTACCTTATACCTTGCATATACTTACGTCAAAGTGCATATGAATTGACAGCTATTCGATTCCCAGATTAATCGCGATCTCACAAGTAATAAGTGTATGTCTACACAGAGCAGAGGCATATCTAGGACCCGGTACGTATTAGCTCATGTTGGCCCACGTCAAGGCATCGCCATTGTGTACACAGGGCAATGGCATACATTGGCGGACGATTGGCCCGGCCCGATTTCAGTTTTTTGGGTACACTTCAAAGGAATCGCAAAGTAGCTTTGACTGAGGTGTTTATACACTCGCCGATTGTTTAGTTCGTCACTGACCGCTGACGGTATAGCAAACTTTTTACTTCACACTTTAAAGTTGCATCCATAAGGTCATATAGTTAACATAATGACATATCATAGGTTCAGATACTCACCGGGCACGGTTTCTTCGGTAAATATCTAAATCAAATCGGACGTGAGGTTACAGCACAATGACACCACTGCGGGTATGACCGGGACTCCGCCCCGAGGACTGCTCTGCGTGGGATCGGTCACCGCCAGCATTGATCGCAACAATGCTGGCAAGTGGCGAGAGATGGGCAGCCGCGGTCTCCTTCTGCGAGGACCTAATGCTCCAAAAAAAGACCATAGAGCGGGATCAGGAGAGGTCTGATTCCGTTCGAAGAAGGCGGTAAAGGGGCTGGCTCAAAAAACCCAGGTGACACTGCGGTGCGGTTGGTGGGTGTTGTCTAAGGCGGTGAGCTGTTGCACTTCTTACTGTGTGGATCTTAATCATCACTTAATAAAAAAAATGTAGTGTTCCCGTGGGATATACAACAACCACCGCGAGTAGCACTGCGGGGCGCACCTAGTTTTTAATAATCGCTGCCGAATGCTTTAAAATAATAAATTGTAATTGACATAAGTTTATACGCTACTACACCCATAGACAAATGAGAAGCGAACAAACAACAGATGAAAGTCTACTTTACTTCCAAAACAGGTTACGGAACCTTTAATCTTTCACTGGTTCTACTTGACCAAATATTTCATCAAATTAATAACAATTTATCCATCTTACATGTGGCTCAAATTTCTGCATTTTTTAATCTAATTAAATTATATACCTATGATGCCTTAAATGTTATAAATATAAACTAGTTTTAATGTTTGTTTGTACTGGTATTTTCTTGTAAAAATTTTAATACAAGTTTACGATAACATATTTTGAACTGAGATCAATGATAAATATTGATGTACTGAATGCTTGCCGTGAACTTGACTGTTATAGGATATGACACTCCGAACGCACAGAACTATAATAATATTCTACCACATTCACACAACACAGTCTAGTCCCAAACTAAGCAGAGCTTGTACTATGGGTACTAGACAACTGATATAAATACATATATACTTTTTTTTATAAATACATATACATATTATACACAGAAACACCCAGACCAACTCAACATTAAATGTTCACACACACAAATCTTTGACTTGAGCGGGAATCGAACCCGCGACCTTTGGAATAGCGGTCCGTTACACAGTCAACTCCAACTCAGTACTCAATCGTTTATTGCGTTCCATAATGTACATAACAACTTAAAAACTATATAAATACAGAACCATTATGGACCCTGACGGGCACAGCAAAGGTTAGGAGAGAGGAAGAGGGATAAGCAGTAATAACTTTGTATCTATTACTACACATAACTAAAAACTAATTTTCATATTTATATGTATTGAGTTAAAGTTACACATACAATAGTATAGTACTCGTATAATTAACTACTCCACACTGACACCACATTACGTGGGACATACTGAGTCTCCGGATTTGGCCACTTACAATAAAATAATGAAAAAACAATTAAGGAATTTTGAAAATGAAACTCTTTGGGAATACGTTACTTTTTAGTTTGCGAGACTGTCAACTGTTTTCATTGTGACGTCCTTTCGAAAATTTTGTGTCGCTATCAAAATGAATTTAACTCTTGAACATTTTCGTTCAATGATTATGATTTTCGTTCCGGCAACAAGAGAGTTGCCAGAGACTTCAATTGGCATTTGGTGATGAAGCACCATATCGCAGCTCTGTGTATTCGTGATTTGGAGAATTTAGACGTAGACGTCATCTCCATGATAAGGTACGTGAAGGTCGGCCGTACATACACAACGTATCTAACGTATTTAATTGGATAACGACTAATAATGTATTGTTTAAAATAGCTTCGTAAATAACCCATTTTATTTTTGTAATATCTAAAAGATAAAAATGGTTACTGCGGGTTATCCTTAGAAAATATAAATAAATATATAAAATTGCGGACTTTCTTGTAGATCTTTTCAAGATATACATTTCTGTAGTACATTATTTTGGTTTATCCTGTAAGCGCACAAATATATGTTTTGAAAATCTTTGAAATTCTCGGATTTTCTCTACTATAATTTGCATGTATTTTACAAATACCTAAACCTTCCTCTTGAATCACTCTCTCTATTAGTAAAAACCGCATTAAAATCGGTTGCTTAGTTCAAAAGATCTTAGCGTACAACACAAAAAAGAGACTTTATTTTATACTATGTAAAGATGTAATATATATTGTAATATATATGTAGAAAATATATTTGTATTTCATAACATATATTAATGTAAATGTTATTCATTTTTATTGACTTTACATAGGTGTACATTTTTTTGTAATTGGTGTTTGTTATTGCTGAGTGTGTATTTAATATTTTATTCTATTGGTATGTACCTAATATTATTTAAATAGTTTTTTTTTGCAATATGTTTGATTTATTTGGCTTTAGTTTAGTTTCTCATCGAAACACTTTATTGAAAATGTTTTAGAATATTGAGAAATGTATTAGTATTTTTTTTTCTTTTATGTGTTTTGGTAATTTATAGTATACTTTTACTGACAGTAATATAACAATTTCCATTGAATTCGTGAATTACTGTTACTTTGGGTTTCTGTTTTTTTTTTATCTCCAACGGCTTTTTATTTACGAGAATGAACAAGGGATGTACTAAGTAAATAATAATGCAATAAAGTAGATGTTTGGTATGTTGCGAGATAGATCGGACTTCTTGGCAACAGCCAGTTCGAGATGTGTTTATTGCTGACACTCTCCGATCCATTTAAATAAACATTTTTTTTCGAAAAACAACTCCCGCACATGGAATATGTCTTATGTCGTAGGGGAACAGACACAAAGAACACCCATACCCTGAAAAACAATTTGTGGATCACACAAAATGTTGTCCCATGTGAGGATCGAATTCACACCACTGAATGCAGTAGTTACAAATAAGTGGTATTGTATTAGAGTTACTGTACAATACAACTACAGTGAGTATACAAGTTATAAATATGTATACATCTGTCTACCCTCTTAGGGATATAAGTGTGAATATAAGGTAATGGGTTTAACAGTGTTTCAGGAAATATTTGAACAGCTAACATTTTTTTGCATTACTATCTGCTGTGCTGTGTATAAAATAATATAAGTTGTTTTGTGTACGTGCGCTTCAAAAACTCAAAAAGAGTACTGATTGAGCTCGAATTTGAACACAATTTCCAACCCGCTTCAGGGATTGTTTTTTTTTTTTTTCACGTCAGTTTCATTCCTCATTTCTCATAATAGCAACCACAATAGGCCACAGCGAAGCGTGCCAGTACAGCTAGTTATTTAAAAAGTAAACAATTTTGTACTAATTTTTGAACTTAAATAATATTTATAGGTACTATTCTCTAATACGACTACAAACATAAAATTAAATTAAATATTGAACAATAATAAAATGTTTCATTGTAAACTATAGTGATTACGTTGCACTGGAGGAATAAAAGAGAAAAAAATACTATACCACCCTACCCCTAATTACTTTTCCGAAACACGTAGCAGGACAAATGTACACCATAATTTTTACAAGTAACGATTGCAATTTGACATTTATTGTAGGCATTAGGGAGAACGATACTAGCCACAATACGAGAGGCCATTTTGCACACGAGGTGAATTCATAAAATGGTGGGTTGTAGATGCGTTGACAAACCGCGCGGTGTTCATTTTCATTTAGTTATAGTAACGATTTAGAAAAGTAACTAGAAGAAATGTGACCTGCTATATTTGAGATATATTTAAGTTTAATATAGGACAGAAGCTAAGAGAGTGAGAGGCATTTTAAAGGTAGGTTCATCTAATAAACTGATATAATAATGTTACACATAGACAAAATCAGAATTATTACAAGATTTTTTTAAGTCTGTAAGCTCATAACACTGCGTATATAGGTGATATTATAAAAGATGTTTTATAAAAGATGTTCGATGTTATGTCTGAGGCGTCTTTTGATTAAGTGGACAGGTTCGACCTATGTAGGGTTGCCATTACTAAGATGAAGAGGCTAAAACAGTTATTAAGTCATAATGTATAGAACGGTAAATCAAATTATCAATCACTGTTCCAATAATAAATGATTGTATAAAAACACACTTTATTAATAAATTTATTAATAAAGTGTGTTTTTTATTAATCAACCAAATTAAAAATGTATGAGAGACTATAAAATTGAAATGAAGTCACCGACAGCCTGTAACAGTCCACTGCTACACATAGGCCCATTCTCAGAAAAGATGCCTACGATACCAGCTGACGGGTTATTATTGGGTTTGTTTCAAGTTTACCTTCTCATTGCAGTGATGTTGCCCTGCGTAGTTTGCTCCCTTAGTCGGCTCTTATCACACCCACTGGATGAATAGAAGTGGTGACTTTCCGTATTCTTAATCCGTCACCACATCGTAATAATGATAACGAAAACAATGAAATACTATTATTTTTATAAGTATTTTCATATATTACGGTAAGAAATAACGAAAATGTACACCTTTTTACTACTTAAAGCTGTTTTATCAGTTTAGGTTTCCATAAAAAACAAATTAGATCTGCCTTAAAATACATGCTACAGTACCTACAACCCGATTGAGACCTGGACCGATAAACAAAGTTATATCCTGTATAACAAAACCATTACATTTTTAGGCTTCCAAAAAAAAAACAATAAGGTAGTTTTGTTTTATTCAACCATTATAATTCGTTATAAATTCGTTATGAATGTTTTGCCTTACTTATTTTAATTCATTTCTAACTTTTTTTTGTGCCGAGATACCCTCGGGTACCACCCATCGGTGGTTATGTCGGACTCGAACCGACCAAAATTCGCACGCCGTCTCGGGTACCAATTGCCAGGAAACCTGGTGTACCCTAGGAAGGAAATCCCTGATACCCCAACGTACCTCGGGCAATCTAATAACAACACAACGGGCATTCTGCGGACTAGGCACAGGTGATCTCCGAAGCATCCTTTAACTCGGAACACCTGCGTCAACCGGTATGAGAGGGTTCCGTGATGCCTCTCGAGCCAATCCTCCATAACCTCTATTAATTCATAAATTCATTTCCACCTATGCTGACGTGAACATCTTCTCCATTTTTAAGTCAGTTAAAGACATTGCAGAGATCAAAGTGCTAATAGACATTTTATTATAAGAACATCAATTCAACAACAAAAAACAACTTAAGACCATTTTTCAAATGTTATTCCGATATCGACACCATTAATCACTGTATCTCGTTTTGATTTTTGAGTATGATGTCCAAACAATAGAGATCATTAAAATATCAATTAACTATTTCTGAGCTATGGTTATACCCATGATTTCGCTCGCTACTTTTTAAACAATCTATTAAAAACTCTATAGGATGGATTTTCCATAATAAAATAATACGAGAAAAGAGTTTCGCCTTTTTGTACGATATTTTCGATATTCCTAACAGTCTGATTCTTAGAATGAAAGCAACTCAACTTAAATTTCTGTGAACTCACTGTTTTTACAACAAACTGATCTTGAAAAGTTTCCACTAAAAACTTTTGTAGAAGAGAAAATTATGAATAAAGGCGGTTACTTTTTTTTGACCATAATAAACACCTTTTCACCAACAATTTCTTCTTTTTCAAGTTTTTGTTACTCGTTTCTCACGAATAGCGCTTTACGTTGTATCACTTTCATACCGAGTGTACAATATGTGTCGTTATCGAAGAGTGATTTGTGTGTAGTTCTTATGTTTGAAGATAGTGTCTTATTGGCAACTAACTAAGAGTATAAGTGTTAATTATAATTCAAGTGCTGGACTAGGAATATACCTCTGTCTGAAAGCAACAAAAATAGTCTTACAATAATATCTGATAAGAAATGTATTGTTAAAAGCTGATTGTGGTTTTTGGGCACCGGTGGAGAAACTCTTTTTTCCCTTTCCTTATCTTTTCAGTTCTTTAGACATTAAAGTTACGCCCCTTATATTGCATCATCTATATATCTGAGTCATGAGTCTTTGCTACTTATTTTAGGTTGAAAGTCTTCAATCATGAACATATAATTAAGTACTTTAAAATTGAGTTCAAGTTGAACTGTCACTGGATATTATTTCAATACAGGTTAACACTTAATAAGTGTAGATTTTGAAGGAGATTTAACACATTTTTTTAAATTAATTAGACATATTGCGTAATGTGTATTTTATTTTTCTACATTTCTTCGACGTATGAGCACATTTCAAGTTCGTCCATTTTAAAGTAACTTTAGAAGTCATACAAGGAATTCATGTGTTATTGCATAGATATTTAAAATGTAGGTGAACTATTGTCGGTATTGCATTCCATAACATATGAGTATAAACGATTAAATAGTTTATCATTAATCATTATCCATTAGCGAGCGCTTTGTCTGTCCGTCTATTGAAAATCAGACAATAGAGTCGATCGTGACTGGAAGCGGCATACCTATCACAAAAAATACCTCGTCAGGTAAAACAAACTGTATTAGAACTTTTACCGTAAACCAGTAATTATATTTTAAGGTAACAGCGAAATCCTTTTTCTCAAAATTTTGAATCAATTCCTAACGATTTCTAATGAGGAAAAGACCAAGATTAAATTACACTAAAATGATAAAATTAAACTGTAGGAGTCCAAAGGCTCTAGTAGTTGCTCTATAAATAAATACATAGCACCTAGCACGTAGTACAGACGTATTGCTACCGAAATCATATGAAAAAAAAATGGTTAATGAACGCCGTCGAAAACGATTGCACAATGAATGCGAGTTTTAATAACAATAGATGGTTTATATCATTAATCTAATAATAAATGAGGCTGATCAGATGATCAAAATAAGTAAGTCGATTAAGAAGCCGACAAAAAACTAAAAACAAAGTGATTTAGACTTCAACAAAATTGTGGACAAAACTCAATCTTATGTGCTTAGTCATAAAGAGCAATCCAGCTGTATATTTCAATGCTGTAAGTAGTTTTTTAAACTAGTATACAATAAAGAAGATATATCATACATGGTTTTATGTCACTTTATTCATTTTTCGTATGTATATTTTGAGTCTCATTCCTGTCTTGCGAGTCTGTCTGTTCATGCAATGACGAATAAAGTTGCTACAGGAATGTTTATGAGATAGCCGATGAGGTTTAAGGAATGCTATGTTTATGTGGGTGTGCGCTGATTCTAAATGCTTTCTAATACAGAATATTGTAAGCTCTCAGAGGTTCCTTGCTTTAAAAAAATGTATATTATGTATGATACGTCCAAACCCTTACGAAAAAAGCTTTTTTGTGACTCCTATGTAGCAGGCATCTTTTGCGGTGCTAGTCACTTACCATCCGGTGGTTCTTTGCTGCTATTTATAAAAAAAATATAATAACAAAATAACAACAACATAACATAACACGAAAACGACAACATAATATTGTACAATGATTACTCATCTATTGTAGCTCTCTAACACAAAATCTGTATTCCTAATTAAGAGCATTGTCGCTATTTTTTTTCAAATAACTACGTAGTTAGCGAATAATTACGTAGTTAGCGAGTTACACTACAGACTCCGTTTACTACTTTTTGTCTTAAACACATATATGGGGTCTACCAATAAGAACGTCCTGGTTTAAAAATTGAATAAAACACACAATTTTTTTATGAAAAAAGAATCCGATTGATTTATTTGATAGATAATTTTATGCAATTTATGTTTTTATGCAAATTACCGCCGCGGCTCTTTTTGCAGACGATCACCCGCTCACGCCAATTTTCGATGACGCGGTGCACCATTTCGGCCGGTATGTCGGCTATGGCTCGTCGAATGTTGGTTTTTAGGTCACGAATTGTAGCTGGATTATTGCTGTACACTTTAGATTTAACGTAACCCCAAAGAAAATAGTCTAAAGGTGTTAAATCACACGATCTTGGTGGCCAACTGATCGGTCCATTTCTCGAAATTAACGACTCACCAAACTTTCCACGCAATAATTCCATGTTCACTTGAGTAATGTGAGGTGGTGCACCGTCTTGTTCAAAAAAAAGGTCATCTGCATCAATATCATCAAATTCCGGAAAGAAATATTCGGTTAACATCGAGTTATAGCGCTCGCCATTCACAGTAACAGGGTTTCCTTCGTCACTTTCAAAGAAGTACGGGTCAATGATTCCACCGTACCATAAACCGCACCAAACTGTTATTTTTTGGGGATGCAATGGTGATTCATCCCGTGGGTGTCGTAAAAGCCGACTAAGGGAGAAAACTACGCAGAACAACAGCACTGCAGAGAGAAGGAAAACTTGACACAAACCCTTTTTTTTTTTTTTTTTTTTTTAACGTGTGGAAATCCCCTCGGACCGTCACCCCTCCGGGGTTTGCGGCGGGGTGGTGTGTCGGACTCGGACCGACTAAAACCACACGGTGTGCCACTCTGCGCCTGTAACAGGAGGGATCCGGGAACAGCTGTTGTTAAGACATCCGGACCCCTCCTAGCGCCAGCCCGCTCCTGGTGCGGGCTCCGTCTCAGTGTTGTTCCTCTCTATAGGCGACGTCCGGCACACGCGGACGCCGCCCCCTCGCGGCTGGCCAACTAATGCGGGTGGAGGGGAAACCCACCCCGTCCACCCGCGGCCACACTCAGGGCGGCATGAGGCTGTGGTAGGCGGGCCTCCGCCGCCCGGTTCGCCGGCGGCGGATCGGGTCCGAGTGGAGGTCGTCCTCCCGGGCCCTCTCCGCCGCCTCCTTCCGCGAGATTACTACCTCGCAGAAGGTTGCGACCGCGGTAAAACAACTGTCGCTACCGGCCATGGAGCGTACTACGGCCGGTAGCGAGAGATCCACTCCGATGACTGCAGTGAGGGCCCGACGCTGCGCCGCCCATGCGGGGCAGACCGCCAGCGTGTGCTGGGCCGAGTCCTCACTGCAGTCGCAGTGGTGGCAGGCGGGACTCAGTTCCCTCCTAGCGACCGTGTGCAGGTACCTTCCGAAGCAACCGTGCCCGGAAAGCACCTGCGTCAGTCGGAAGGAAAGGGTCCCGTGCTGCCGCCCTGCCCACTCGGCGATGACCGGCTGGAGAGCCTCCACGGCGGCGAAGCCAGCGCGTGGAGTCTCCAGCCGGAACGACCAACGAGCCATCGTGGCTCGGCGAGCGGCTTCGCGCCACTCGCGCACATCCTCGGGCGGAGGGCGAAATCCGCTCTCCGCCCGGGAGTCAGCCACTCGCCGATAAACTTCGGCGAGCACTTCCGCCTCCAAATCCCACGGGGGAGTTCCGGCCAACGCGCATGCCACCTCCGTAGAAACGGTGCGGTAACCGCGTATGGCTCTGACCGCCATTACCCTCTGAGGGCGCCAGAGGCGTACCCTATTCTGGGCGGTCAGAGCCGCCGCCCACACCGGTGCACCGTACAGCGCCATTGACCGGACAACCCCCGTGTACAGCCGTCTTGTCGCGACGCTGGGTCCACCCATATTGGGCAAAAGTCGCCCTAGGGCAGACGCAGCGCCGACCAGCTTTGGAGCAAGCTGTCGGAAGTGCTCGTCGAAGAGCCACCTCCCGTCGAGGATCAGGCCCAGATATTTCATCTGGGCCCGAACCGGTACGAGGACCGAGTTGACCACGATTGAGGCGCCAGGGGGTGGACCACGACGGGGCCCATGAAATAACAGGGCCTCCGTCTTATCTAGGGCCACCCGTAAGCCCAGCGCCTCAATGCGCCCGACCACCAGGGAGACTCCCCCTGTGGCCAGGCGCGCCGCCTCTTGGAAGTTTGCCCCCCGGGCTGTCACGAGGGTATCGTCTGCGTAACAGATTACACCCAGCCCGGGGGGAAATCGGCGCGAAGGGCCCAGTCGTACCCTATGTTCCACAAGAGGGGTCCAAGAACAGACCCCTGTGGAACACCGCACGACATGGGCCGACTCCTCAAATTAACACAAACCCTATACCAACCCGTCTGGCCAGCGTGGTATAGTAGGCCAAAACCTCTTCTAAGGAGAGGCTTATGTCCAGCAGTGGACTATTAAAGGCTGTTGATGATGATGATGATGAATGGTGATTCATGAACCACACGTGGATTTGACTCACTCCAATTGCGACAATTTTGTTATTAACAAATCCATTGAGCCAGAAATGGGCCTCATCTGATAAGATGATTTTACGATGAAAATCGTCATCGGCTTCCATCATTTCCAGTGCATAATCGGCAAATTCACGACGGATACAATGGTCGGATGGCTTCAATTCTTGTGCCAAAACAATTTTGTATGGGTGTAGGCCAACGTATCCAACCGCAAAATACGCCAGGTGGTGATTGGAGAGAGCCCCAACTCTTGTGAACGGTGTTGAACTGATCGATTTGAATTCGCATCAACACTGGCCTGAACGGCTGCGATATTCTCTTCACTACGGGCATTTCTTTGTCTCACAGGCACAGCAGTATCGAGGAGGGTGAATTCACTTTCAAATTTTGTTATTATGCAATTTATAGCGCGCACAGAAGGAGCACTATGACGACCGTTTTTTGCGCGAAGCGCTCTTACTGTAGCGGTAGGAGAACGCGAATTTGCGTAATAATTTTGTACAATTTCCAAGCGTTGGTTTAAAGTGAAACGTGACATGATAAAATGGCAATCCTTACTGAACACAAATGTCAAGAGACGTCAAAGATCCATGATCAAACATGGCCGCTATGAGCTGTCAAAACCAGGTAATCCCTATATATATATGTATATATATATATATATATATATATATATATTGTGTTTCATCACGTTCATTGACAAGCACAGCAATTGAAGGCCTATATTTAATGTACGTCATAGCTTTTACTGGGATAATTTTCAAAAAGCCTAAATATAATTTATGCAAAACTAACATACTACCATGCACTCCTACGCTCACTTTATTAATATTGTTTTTGATTTGTTAAGAGTTGAACTACGATTTTATTCTTTTAACTTATTAATAAAGTGTATTAAAATAGCACTTTTGTAAGGTAAGTCTCATCTTTAGGTTTGCATGATAGTACCTGTGAATGGACTATGTTTAAATGAAAAATAAATTTCTGGTACTAACCAAATTTGTACCACGAGTTGTCTTTATTTAACCAGAGATTTAATTGCACTTCATTCGTATAAAATTATTGTTTTAGTTTTAGCCCCAAGCTATCAAGAAGCTGACTGTGTTTTATTTATCGGCTTTAATAATATAATTGGCATGCGGCTACTGATATTGGAAGTTTTTTAAGTGAAACACACTGAAGACTTATTTCTTCAAGAGTGATGACTCTGGTAAGTAGTAATAAATGGAAGAAGTTTCTGTTTTTCTGTTACTTATATCATCTACACCTGTATTAAAGTTAATAATAGTTTTGATATTTATTTCTGTACGTGTACCTTTATTACAAAAGCTGATTACGTTTAAATCCAATATGTTAGAGCTTCGACGAAAGCCCTTAGTAAACTAGAATGTATTGTATAGCTAACGATGTTTTAGAAATAAAAATAATATTCGACCACATTCACACAATGGTTAATAGTTCCCAAACTCAGCAGAGCTTGTACTATGGGTACTAGACAACAGATATAAATAAATATATACTTTTTTTTTGTAAATACATACATATTATACATAGAAACACCCAGACCAAATCAAACATTAAAAGTTCATGCGCAAAAAAGTTTGACTTGAGCGGGAATCGAACCCGCTACCTTTTCATAGCAGTCCGTTACACAAACCACTACGTCATCCGGTCATCGGTAGAAAGTAAGTTTGGCTAAGTAGTGGTTTTAAAACTTTTTTTTCAAATGTATATCGCATGTATACACACACCAAACGAACGACGAATGATAAGGTAAGAAAATTAGTGTGGATTGAAAGAAGAGCAGGGACAAGAATTTGGCATGCTGAAAGAAGAAGTGAAGTGTGAATGACTAAAAGAGTTTATGATTTCCCTGTAAGTAGGCGAATTGGTGCGGGCAGGTCCCGAAAGACATGTACTAATCGGATCGGCTATTCTATCGGAGTAAGGAAAGTGGTCAATTATTTTTCATCTTCTCTGCCTGACCCAGGCGAGAATGAGGCATGACTTTATGTGTACTCGTATAAGTAGATATATACATAGGTATGTATGTTCAGTATGTCATACACTAACGAGCAATATACCATCTTATAAAAGCACATGAGATACTATCAAAAACATAATCGGGATAGCAGTGATGAAAGTACCTATAGAATATACCGTGCTCCAAATGTCTGAGATTAGGTATGTCGGATTGTTCCTAGAAAAAAACTATATTTTCATTTTAACAACGCGAATAGAAGATAATATATTTCTGCATAATATTATACTCCAGAACTCGCACAACCTTGACAGGTTTGTCGTCATAGCAGCTGACACATCTTTTACTTTACTGTGTGATTTATTTTCCGAGATTTCTTGTGAAGAGATCTTACTAAAATGTCTTATCGAATAAAAGTGTAAGTTCAAGTCATCTGAAATTTAAAACAACCTGACGTGCTAAATACATTAAGTGAAGTAAGAAAAAGGAATAATCGCATTTTAATTTTTTGCATACCTGGTACGCATGTTTGTCGAAATCGACATTTGAGGTTGTTTTGATGAGCTGTATTCACTTCCTATAATCGCCTCTTCTATATGTAGAGTTTGTTGTCGCGCTTGAATAGAGGATAGGATTATAAAAAGGAATAAGTGAAAAGTGCATTTGTTACATAATGATTTTCACATGGTATATTGATAAATAAAGTGTGTGAGTCACTGACAATAATGATTTAGTTTATATAAATTTTAGAAAAAATAATACTAACTGTAAGTTCTCATAACTATTGTATGTATATAGAATTATGATCTAACTTTATAAATTTAAATTGAATGACTTGAAAACCCTGAATGCTCACGTAATGCTGTGTATGGTTTGTTTTGAAAATACCACAGAACGTTGAAATGGAAGGTCGATGCGTTTTTTTTGGTGCGAGTGTTACGAGTTTCTAAGAGTATTATTATAATAAATCTTATGGTGCCTTCTTTTTATATTATTAATAACAATGCCGCGACCAAGAAGATCTAATCTTTCCCGACAAAGCCGTAATGCAATTAGGATTCCAAACATCGCGAATGAAACCATTGGTTTAGGCTGTACAAGACTACTTTAGAGTGCATGCCAAATTAATGACTACAAAGTCGTGATCAAAGCGAATAAAAGACCAGCTAGAACAAAGTAACGCATATTTAACGCTCCAAAAATAGATGAAGTTGCAATCCTGATTGTTGTTAAAACTTGGAAACACGTTATATTGTGTGTGTAACCTAATATTTAATTTGTTATCCCAAATAAATAAATAAATCTAAAAATAAATTAATTCTATCAAACTTATTAAGTTTACCCAAATAGTCGTAAGTCTATATACACCATAAATAATTATTAAACTAAAGATTATTATGATTGCCATGTTGGTTTACATATTTACCATATTAATATTTACCTTCATTTGAAATCAATTAAGTTTTTAAGTTGAAATGACTTTGCGAAATTTTGCGAATAATCATAGCGCGTGTAGCGGGCCTGTGGCTTCCATTTTGTATGAATGTGTGTTTGTGTATCAGAAGTAGTCATAATATTAAAATCTGTGGATCGCAGTGAATAAAAACATGAAGTTTAATGTATCATGTAATACGACGTGAGAGAGTGGAATTGCTTTGGAATATACTTATCATTAGCTTTTTGGGCAGTTTAACATAAGGACAGGCACATTTGTTTGTAGCTTTCATTTTATTATTACTTTATATTAGAGGGGACAGACGAGCAGACGAGTCACCTGATGGAAAGTGACCATCACTGCCCATGAACGTCTGCAACTCAGGAGTCACAAACGCGTTGCCGGTCTTTTAGGAAGGAGTACGCTCTTTTATTGAAGGTCGTATCGGTCCGGAAATGCCGCAGACGATAACCCGTTCCACAGATTGGTTGTGATTATGTTTGTGAATTTCTTTAATATGGAAATTGTAATATTTTGAATCTGTCTACGTATAAAACATTGTCAAAACTGTGCTATTTTGCCAAATTACTTGTAATTTTGGACTTTGCTTTGAGCGTTTTCTATTGAAGTAAAATATTATAATCCATTATTTTTACGGTTGCTTTTCTATTGTGGGTAGAAGTTATAGCCATAATTTAATAGTGGATCGGTTCGAACTTAAAGTTTACCACACACATTGTTTGAAACCCATAGAGGATGGCCGATCAATAAAAAAACATTGACGGCTCAGTGCCTACATTTCCTTACTAAATTGATGGTATTGTTCACTTTACTGACATTGTTACAATTTTAAGTTTGGGGTTAAATACCGACCCCTTACGACCTACATTCAACAGCTTTTAATAGAAGTAAAAAGATATACTATTCAGACGTGTTAAAAATATAAATATCTAATAACGGGTTTTATCAGCAGTTAAATTTACTTTAATATTCTACGAGTAGAAGATACGCCTCGGACAATTTCTAAATAAATAAGATAACAATCTACAATTGCTAGGTACGGTAAAAGCTAGGATTTACATTTGATTGTTTAAAAGTTGTAAACTGATCTGACATTTAAACAATTTAAAAAAAATGTTTTATATTTTGGTTTATTTAAGAATACAAGGGAGTATATATTTCACGCAATGTTAAAAAGTTATTGGTGCCTTAAAATTTATGTACACTAGACTTCAGTTATGACGATACTTTTGTTCAAATGATCTCTATTGTGATTTACTAACCACAATTTCGTTTTGTTGGATATTATCCAGGTCTAATAAGAAAGAAAAGTTCGTCTCATAATTACGTTAAATACAGTTTTACTAAAGGAAAAACTAAACATTCCAAATAAACTTTTAATTGCTTAATAACCAGACTAGTTTAGTCAACCGCGTAATAGGAGAAAGGCAATTTAAAACCGAATTTGAGCATCAGTTGTTGCACCATGTAATTAGCAATTCTAACGAATTAGGTAAGTGTAATCTTCTATTTGCGTTTGTTGCGTGATAAATTTATCTTCAACGGCGCCATTTTAGTCAAGTATTAGTAAAGCATAGGCTAGTATGGTTAAAAAAAATGTTGAGAAAGGGTAGTTTACGATGTGTGCAGGTTTTACTGTAATGTTCTAGTTGTTAATATATAAATCCTTTAAAAAAAAAACTGAACCGACTTCAAACAATTCTGACAAGGAGCACAAAAAATAATTACAAATCTAAGTAAAAAAACTAAAATAATTACCCTCAAAAGTTTTCCTTTATCACTATAGTGTGTTGTGGCTAATAAACGCATTTTCTATCTTCTTTCTCTCTTTCTATCCAAAGTTGCGCAATAATAATAAACAGTAAGATTTTTTTAAAGTCATTAACAACATATAACTTACTTTCTTAAGCAAAGCTCACCAAATTTATTTATCTCGCAGACTACTTCAAGTTTTTTTTTGTTTAGGTACATCTCGTACTTAGTTAGCCCATCCTTTGACTCATTTGTAACTTAAGAAGCTTCACTTAAATCTCAAGGATCCTTCAATTCTTTTATTGCTTTAAAGGACCCTCATAGGTCGTAGTAAGCCCCTAGGGGTCGAAACAGATCACTTTGGGCGTATAAGTACCTGTATAGTGTTTTTAGCGTACACCATACTCTCACGCATATATCCTAAATTGGGTACTAAGCACTCATACACTGCTTACACACGGCAGTCTGATCCTAAACTAGGCAGAGCCTGTACTATGATAACCAGACTACTGATAAACATACTTATATATTTTTTTAAACATACATAGGTATGTATGTATTACACCCACGGGATGAATATTCATCCCGTGGGTGTGTGATGTCATCACTGCTATGGGTAGTGACACTCTGTATTCTTAATCCATCATAACACAGACACGGTTAAGCTAGCACACTTGTAATTCGAAAAAGAAGGTTTGCTGCGGAGTCCGAGGCATCTAAGTGCTATTCCCGGCTTTACTCAATCTCTAGTATCCCTTTCATGAAACTAAAAATTACATTCTTGTGAATGTAGTTTTTAGTAACTAGGCTTTGGAACCTAAAGTGCAGTTTAAAATCTAAACAGAGACAAATAAACCAGAACTAATTACAAAGCGAGTTTGCACCCATCCAAAGTTTGCATAAAGCCGTACCCGTTACACCCCTGATTCGTCGAGCCGAAATTTGAGGGCCTAAAAGAAAACTTAAATTGGACTTTTGTGAGGCTCTACGTGGTACTTCAAGTTTCTTAGGTAACTTTGGTTGAAATTAGATTTTCTGAATGTTCCTTAGTTTTAATAGAATAATTGTTTTGTTTGGATATTATCACAGGATTGACACAGTCACACCTATTATCTTTATATTTGTTTGAACTTAGCCTTGGAGATCAAAATCGTAAACCTTTATGCGTTGAATTGGTAAGTTATAATTTACAATCCATACTAATATCAATGCGAAAGTGTGTCTGACTGTATTTCTGTCTGTTATCTTTTTACGCTTAAACTTAATCGTTAATAAAACGATTAAATTGCCGAGACCGTAACAGAAACCAGACAAAACTGATTGATATGTTACATTGCGATAATCTGAAATAAAATTGGATAAAGAGCAGGAAGATGATAATATATTGTGTACAGTATTGAAGTAGGTAGTTACACAAAACAATTCCAACGGGACCCGCGCGCTCCAAGGATCTCACTATTGCAAGTTGAAAACAAATATGACCGTATTGTGTGTTGTAAAGTTAATGCTATTATAATTTTATCGAGTTACTATTATGGTACCTTTTAACTTTTTTTACGTTTAAAACAAATGATATTAACATTCTCGCTAAAAACAGTCTCGAAGTCATCAGTTTGAGTCGTGTGTTCCCTTAGTTAAGATGGGCAAGCCCGTTCCACGAGGTGCCACCTTCTTGGGCCTGTGCCTACTTAATTCTTTAGCACCGCATTACTCTTCCTCTCAAAACGAGGAGGCTCTTTTGCTATGGTTTTAAAAATCTTGAAGTTATTTTGCATGATGTTGTGTTTTAACTTTTAATTTTATAATATTATTACTTACTCAATAACTTTATTGCTAGTTAAACTTACGTAAATGACCCAATAAAATAAAAATAAATTAAATATCAGCCGATGACTCAACTATTTTTTGACGAACAAAATGAATGAATTCAATTCAAAGAATGAAATTTCAAACTTAAAGCAGAATAGTCCACGCGACATTTTTTAAATAACTTAAATTTCCTTTGTGACGTGTATGGTCAGCGTGAATAAACAAATATATTTTTTGAATTTATAACTTTGATGGCATAAAAAAAATGGCAAGCGCTACATTGGGTAGCAGCTAGATTTATTATTTCGTATCTTTTAATAAAACTACTCCTGACGTAGAAATTAATCTTGTGCCGTGAAGAATTTACGAACATTTAAGCCCGGACTCAAAAAACATTCAGGTTCGAGCCAACAATATCTATGTGTATTACACAACTTTCGATCGAGCCCTCAACAGTAGACGCGGGCGGCGCGTAGTGATGAGTCGACAGTTCGTTTCCTCGTTAAAACTTAAATAACTATAATAATTAATTTAAGTAATTTGAATGTTTGTTTTTGCTTCGTTTGTTTTAATACAGTTCATCATCATCATCATCATCATCAGCCTGTCGCAGTCCACTGCTGGACATAGGCCTCTCCCATTGCACGCCACTTAGATCGATTTTGGGCTTCCGTAATACAGTTACGGTTAATAATGAAATTTTCTATAGAAATCACACCACACATCACTGCCTAACTAGCGTGCTATGTAACATGATCAGTTTCAATATTTCAGTGCTGTTGTGCATGGACGCTAAATTATTTATAGCAAATCGTAAAAAATAATGCTATTGAGTTTAGGACAAGTTTATGTTTAAATAATTTCGTTGCACTTTGCTACTATTTATATTCAACTGCCATTCTAAACAAGTAAAAACCTGTTTTTGACCGATTTTGGTGTGTTATCCGTACAGTGACGGAGAATACGGAGTGTCACACCTAATCATTCCGTGGGTGTAGTAAGAGCCGACTAAGAGAGCAATCTATGCCGGACAACAAGCAAAGCAAAGAAAAACAAAATATGATACAAACCCTTTTTTTTTTTTTTTTAACGTGTGGAAATCCCCTCGGACCGTCACCCCACCGGGGTTTGCGGCGGGGTGGTGTGTCGGACTCGGACCGACTAAAACCACACGGTGTGCCACTCTGCGCCTGTAATAGGAGGGATCCGGGAACAGCTTTTATTAAGACATTCGGACCCCTTCTAGCGCCTGCCCGCTCCTGGTGCGGGCTCCGTCTCAAAATTTTCCTCTCTTTAGGCGACGTCCGGCACACGCGGACGCCACCCCCTCGCGGCTGGCCAAACTAATGTGGGTGGAGGGGAAACCCACCCCGTCCACCCGCGGCCACACTCAGGGCGGCATGATGCGGTGATAGGCGCGCCTCCGCCGCCCGGTTCGCCGGCGGCGGATCGGGTCCGAGTGGAGGTCGTCCTCCCGGGCCTCCTCCGCCGCCTCCTTCTGCGAGATTACTTCCTCGCAGAAGGTTGCGACCGTGGTAAAACAACTGTCGCTACCGGCCATGGAGCGTACTACGGCCGGTAGCGAGAGATCCACTCCGATGACTGCAGTGAGGGCCCGGCGCTGCGTCGCCCATGCGGGGCAGACCGCCAGCGTGTGCTGGACCGAGTCCTCACTGCAGTCGCAGTGTCGCAGTCGCAGCCCTACACTAACCCGACTGGCCATCGTCGTGTAGGAGACTAAAACCTCTTTTCTAAGGATCGGCCTTTGTCCACTGTGTGGACTATTAAAGGCTGATAATGGTATACGAAGTTCATCAAATCATCTAGTATAATATAGATACACTGTTACGCATTCGTTTATTTTTAACAACCGTCGGAAAACGAAAGAGTGCTATAGTTTGACCTGTGTATCTGTCTGTCTGTCTGTTTATGGTATCCGACGGACCAATTTCGATGCGGATTTTTTTTCGAAAGCCCATGTGATCGAGATGGTCCTAGCTACCAATTTTGAAGGTCATCAGCTCACTTCCTAGGTGATAAAGGGATCTCACTAAAATCCGCATCCGATTGATCTGAAATTTGTTATACTGTTACTTTGATGGTATTTATACGACATGGCAACGTGGAACTTGCTGCTGCATCAAGTAATCTGCGGGATAGCCAACTTCTCAGAAAATTATAGTATATATACCATGTTTGGGCTTATTAGAACAGTCTGAATTTTTCGTTCAATTTTTTTTTTTGTTTCAGGTTTTTTTAATTTTGAATTTTTTATTAATTAAATATCATAACATTGATTGAAAAATATTATAAAGACTTGTTGCGACTTCAGGACACAATAAAACACAAGCATGCTTTTGTAATAAGACACAACTTTTGTTTTCAACATCAACCGTTGGGCCGTAGCCCTCCAGGAAAGATCACCTCGCCTGGTTGGAGGATCCTCTCTGTGAGTGGAGGGACATAATCGTTCCTTCACAGAGTAATAACATAGAACTTTTTCCTTCGTGTCGTATGTGAACAGACGACAACAAGTGTAACTTATGTCCTGAGGGTTCTGTACAAATTCAATTTACTAGCTTTCATCGACTCGATGTTGGCTATCGTTACAAAAATACCTATTTGTCTATCCCTAGGGTTGTAGTTACATATTGTGATGAAGTTACTTTAAGAAATCTTTTAAGAGTTTAGAAGTATCAAAATACGTATCTAAAATAGTTGAATTTATTGTTTTAGTGACTTGAATTGAATATTTTATTCCTTCATTGGCACAGGACTTGGTAATAAATATTCATTAATTATTTCTATCTGTCAACTTTTGGCAGACGTAACGTTTGTCGATAATAATATTCCAAAAACGAATTAAATGTAAATACCGAATAAAAAGGCCCAAAGTTTGTTTGTTTGGTACTTCTTCACGCTCGAACTGCTAGAGCAATATTGATAAAATTTTCTATGACACTTTGGATTAACACATAGACTACTTTTTGTCCCGAAAAAATGTAGTGTTCCCGTGGGATGAGCAAGGAATTGAAATACATCTGCCACTCTTTCAATCGGCGAGTAACACTGCGGGTCACGGCTATATTTCACATAAAAATAATGTGCACATAAATTATAACTTCTTGCGTCTAGTCGAAAAGGAAATAATGGAAACAAACATCGACATATAATGATAAGGGTTCCGCCTTTATTTTCCAGACAGAGAACTCTAAAAACACAATAGTTTCATAGAATATGAACCAACAATGATTATTGGATCGTAATAAGAAACCACAACATATTAACAATATATTTGACCATAATATGTTGGTATATTGAGATTTGACCCTAATCCGTCCGACGAATACAAATTACGTAGATATATTGATAAGTAATCTTTTGGTACGTTATCTGAAGGATTTTGTGGTAGATGTTGCTTGAGTTTATATCCCTACTAGATTAATCGGTATAGAATTTGAAAATTTCATTGTGATCCCAACGATTTTATACAAGTTATAATGTTATGTTTGCAGGGTAAGTTTTAACTTTAGGAAAGGTTTTGCTTCTTCGTGTGTGGAATACACACGAAGAAGCAAAACCTTTCCTAAAGTCGATTGATTTTATTGTTGAGGAATGATTTAAATAAATGTTTAACTATCGTACTGCTAGCTTCTGACACGGGTTCTCCCTTCAGGTAAGTCTTGAAATATACACTGTGAAATATCCACCAAAACATTCATCTCTCTGCGTGTGCTATACGAGTATTTTTAAATTAAGTAATGAATTTATTTACAACTTTATGCACTTATGTACATCGGCGTACTTAGGGAATGCCCTTGGTATCTCTACCATCCAACCTTTGGGTGGTGAAGAAATCTAGTAAGGTGCACTGAGGTTACAATTGTAATCAGTAGTTTTTTGTAATTATAACAATTTTTTTCGTCCAAAAATTTATAAAAATACAATTACACTCATACAGACATACACACATAAATATACTAGAAAAAGCTAATTCCGATTAATCCGATTAATTTTCACTTTACTTATTAAGATGAAATAAGTTAAATAACGAAGGCTGAAAATATTTAAATCTAAGTGAAAGTAATATTTGAGTCTCAAGTAACATTAAATACATCATAATTTAATATTACTTGGAACTTTAGCAAGTTTATTAATAATGATAATAAAATATACTGCCAACGCTACCTGAAGTAATTGACTACAATTTTTTATGATGTACATGCCAACTTTGGATTAAAACCACAAAATAATATTAGGTGTTCCTTTCATAAACTTCTTAGTATAAGAAGAACAAGGCTATTGGTCAAGTAGTCAAGTTTTGCGTTATTGACTAAATAAAATGCTGAGAATGAGATCAATGTTCTTAGTTTTTAATCTTATTCCATTGACTTAAAGCACAATATCATTTGAATATTAAAATTTTGTATTTGAAAGTATAGTTACTTAGGTAACAAATGTAACAATAAGGATAAAAACAATTCTTACTCAAAGTAAATTCCCTTATTCATATAACTATCATGTCATATTTATGGGTGTGTGCTGTGTAAGAAATGAGTATCAAATCCCAGGACTATAAATCATTGAAAAGAGGAGTGGAGTCGGTAGTGCCTGGGCGGTGCTGGCTGATTGTTCGGTAACACCGAACTTTATACCGGCATCCGCTCCACACAACATCAAACAATATGAAAAGGAATACATACAAGATTTATGAGGTCTTGGTATTCAGATTGTTTATTTGTTATAAATACGACTATATCAACTGATGTTACTGTTTTGTGTCAACCTGTTTATATTTTACGAAGAATCACTGAGAATTTGCTTAGAGTTTTCTTACTGTGATTTTGGGTTCTACAATACATTTTGGATGACTCTAGGATTAAGTTAGATTTTTAGTGTGAATACTAATAACCTTACACATCTCACACACGGCCATCTTATCCCAAACTAATCAGAGCCTTTACTATGGTAACCAAACTGCGGATAAACCATACTTATATATTTTTATGCATAAATTACACCCATACACAAAACAAATGAACGTACTTATCATACAATATTTGTTCTGAATTATTACCTAGGACAAAGTCGAAAGCAAACGTAGTGTAGGACGCCCACAGGCTAGGTGGAGTGATGATTCGCGCAAGATGGCTGGCAGGAGCTGGATGCGAGAAGCCCAAAATCGATCTACGAGTAAGTGGCGTGCAATGGGAGAGGCCTATGTCCAGCAGTGGACTGCGATAGGCTGATTGTGTACATTTATTTAAAAAGTATAAACAATGCCGATGCACAATACTTTTTGAATTCGTTACTTTATTTTTATATTACTTTTGAACTTCTATAAATGCATGCAAATTTATGATCGATTTTATTACACGAGAAAGAAAACATAATTTTTTATTATATTATTCCTACAGTTTTTCGAAATCTAAATATTTTGTCGTCATTAAAAACTTATATTACTATAGATCCAAAAAGAGGGTCACGTTAATATTAATGAATTCCAATACTTCAACTCCAATACTACGATTTGGAATTCATTAAAATAGAAGGAAAAACTAATAGAAAGAAGAATAACTTTAAAATAACACAAGACTACGAATTTTAAATTCTGCCATTACTTTAATATAATAATCAAAACTTCGATATACTACTCCGTAATAACCATGCTACACTAAATAAAATAAGTAGTAGGATAAAATTGAAGGCCCAGATTGGTTTACGGGTATTATAATAATTATAATTAATAGTTTAGCCTTGATCTTCTGCCGCATTAATTACAATACTTTTCTAATAGAAATTGGAAGCCACCATTGGGACCATCGATCAGGTTGCATTTTGTGCAAGAAGTGTTACGGTTATAAACAAAAGCTCAGAAAAGCACAAAAGTTATAAAAAAAATCTGTTGCATAAATCATATGGTTTAAACTATTATTCAAATATAGTAGCTATGGATATAGTGTATATATGTACATACATTTATGTATAGAAAATTCCAATGAATTGATGGACTGAATACACTATTTCAGTATTCGTTACGACGTCCCTTACACCCTGTATATATATAGTTTGGTATATATATTATATGGTAGCTATTGATTTTCATTTGTTTTTGGTGATGATATTAATGAAATAAAATGCAAGAAAGAAAATAAACTATTTTAGAGAATAGGGTAAATGATTTTTTTTTTTTAGCTATTGGCAAATCATTGCCAAATTGAGGATATAAAATCAATAAAAACATTAAAATGATAATGGAGGAGAATTCAGGCTGCACGCACGATATACAATTCAAAAATGCAGTCCAAATACTTTATGATTAACCCAGGAAACTACCCTATTATTTTGACGTCAGCTTTTCTCGATAGTTTACTTATTGTTTTCGACAGTCTTCTTATTGTTTCTAAAATTAAAAGGGATCACAAAAACCCCATCTTTTGCCTTGGTTTCGCTTCTCTTCTGTACAAATTGATGTAACTCGAGCTAATTCATAACAAACGTACTCTGCAGTCGGTTACTTCTATGTATTAACATACCAACTACGTACTGAAAACGTTGAAGATAAACAAAAAGTAGTTATTTACATATATATTAAATTACTAAATATTTTTTTATAATAACTTTTCATACTACCCTATAAATTGTTATAATTTTGCGTCTTCAATTTCCGTTTTGTTTTATTTATCAAATTGCGATAATTTCGGCACTTAGTACCGGTAATTAATTAAACATATTACCTAATTTGTTACTTCGCATACATTAACTTTACATATTGCTTTGAATACAAATTGCGTAACTTCTACAGCTTATATAGGTAACATAAATTTTAACTATAATAATCCGGTTTGCGTTGGTCATCGGACTCTCCTTAGATGTCACCACTGTGATAATTGGACCGTCGACATGGCGCTCCACACGCTGACTGAATGCCCGGCGTGAGTTGAGCAGAGGCGTGACCTCATGGCAGCCAGTACCACGATTGCGGAAATAGTTCGGAGCGAAAGCGCGTGTAACTCAGCCATACATCTCCGTATGTGAGCAAGTGGGATCGGGAGTAATTTAGAACTCTCCCGGTCCACCAGTCTTAAATAAGCACAGGTCGGGGAGTGACGGGTGAGGCCATCTGCTATACTAGCAGAAGCAGGCCTTCTTGGCAGCGCGACGCGCTCTATGGAGCGCACGGGCCGTATAGGTAGTAGAATGGGAACACCGTGGTTCCCACACACGGGTGGGGGTTCATCTACAAGCCGCAGATGGCCCGGAGTTCCGTCGCGGAACCAAGTATTTCTAGGGTACAACTGGTACCCAAGAGGGCATGTGGTTTTTAGTGCTTCGAATCCAACATAACCACCGGTGGGTGGTATACGAGGGGTTTTGGCTTACTGTAGTTTGCTGGCCAGACGAGTTTATACAGGGTTTATTTCAAGTTTTCGTTCTCTTTGCAGTGCCATAGCCCAAGGTAGTTTGCTCCCTTAGTAGACTCTTACGACACACACGGGATGAATAGAGGTGTTGAACCTCCGTAATATTAACCTGTCACCACATGGACATCTTTTAACTTGTATAGGATACATTAGCCTTTTGCGACCGCTTAAGCAGGCAGATTACTAAACACATGTATAAAGTAGTCACAATAACCAACATTAATTGGGAAGGTACATATATGGATACCATCTAATAGGGATATGCTTAAGAAATAAATGAGCGTTCATGTTAAAACTATTTAAATTATCCAGTATTACACAAACATTGGGCTAAAGTATTTAGAACAGAGTTCACAATAATTGCAGTAGTTCATAGGCGGTGAAAGGCAGCTAGCCAATCTGTTCGCAATACTGGAGCTACCCGATGACCCGTTTAGCTTAAATAATTCATACACCTTGCGAAACCAGATCCTAGCAAAATTATACGTTCGAGGCACCTTTTGTTCTTCTATTCAATAAGTTGAATAGGTGTTTACTAGCTGAATACATTGTTTAACAAAGATTTTGAAGGTTTTGAGGTCATGACCTTCACTAAAGCCCCAACAATCTTGATACATAACAATACTATTTACAAAGTTATCCTACAGAATAGTTTCCAAAATAGTAAGCACGTGTAGCATCGTCTAAATTACGTAACCAAATATTGATAGATATTTGTAGCCTGGAGAAAATCTTAGATGTTTTTTTTAATTATGATACAGGATTTGATTGATGATCGATGATGTTTTTTTTAAAGACAACTCCCGCATTAGGAATAAATCCTGTGTCGCCAGGGACTTTACAAACATACATGAAACGGACACGAAGCACACCCAGGCTCAGAACAACAATTTGTGGATCACACAAAGTGTCGTCCCATATGGAGTTTGAACCCATAACACTCGGCAGTACAAGTAGGAAGCGGCGTGGCGACCGCTTAAACCACTACGCCATTCGTGCAGTCTAAACTACATAATTTGTACTTTAACTATATAATTATGTTTATAAAAAAAACATCGACTTTAAAGAAGCAAATCAATGTGGACAACCTTAGTCATGAAATATTTAGTGCGGAAAAATTTGGAAAACCCTGAAGTACAACAAATCGACTTAATAAACGTAATTAAATCTGTGTGTAACCTGTGCACAAAACGCGATTTTTTTTCCCATTGTAATTTAAAAAATATATTATGACTGATTTTATTGTAGTAAAATTTGACTTGTTTTAACTTGTATATTAATAAAGAACGACATGTTCTAATCATAAGTAAGAACAGCATTTAATTTAAAATTTATAAATTTTCAGTAAGTCTAGGTTTTTATTGCGCTTTTTTGTTTATTGGCAAGTGATAGCATATAACTTAGAGCCTACTATTTTGTATAAAACTTATTACATTTCACAATGTATTATAAGATTTACTACATTAATTTCGGTTGCAATATACATTTGTATCTGAATCAGAAAGGGCAACGTGATATATTGTAATTATGCTATATATGTGAAAACCATTAGCCAAGCTTTAAAAGCATTCGGTTCATCTCCTTCTTCGGAATAATCAACAACAAGCAAATACCTTACGATACACTATGAATGTTGCTTCAATTTATCATACTCAAATTATTGTTATTACAAAAGATACACTAGTGTCTAAATCCTTGAAGAGGTAGTCAGAGCTGTAAACTTTCACATTTTGCTAACTATCATTTTCATCACACACAGGAAAAAATAGAGTTCAGTAGAATAAAAATCAGACGGGGAAAAATAGACTTTAGTAAAATAGAGATTAGATGGGAAATAATAGAGTTTAGTAACAGGAAATCAATCGAAACTCATTGATCACTGACCTTGGTCACGTGTCTTATTTTGATGAAGTAGAGGGCCAACGAGCATACATGACATCTCGTTGTAGGTGACAATCATCCCCCATGGACGCCCGCAATTCAATAGATGCTTAAGAGGTGAGTATTTGCTCTTTTTCAAAAGTATGAATCTGAAAAAATAAACAACAATAATGATATTAACCGTCAAATAAAATCTCGATTCGCAGATCTAAATATTAGCTCTATTTTTAGACTTCTTGAAACATAATCTCGAGTAATTCAAATCAAAACAGTAAAGGAGGATAAATTTGTATGCCTCCAAAAAGAGAATGGAAGTTTCTCAAAATAATAAATAAAGCAAGTTTTGTTTAAATTATGTTTGCCCGACGCGCCAGGGCGTGTCATTTACTTCTGACAACCCAAGATTACTTGCGAGGCGCCTGAATGATGGAGCAACGTATGTTTTTATTAAAACTCCGCCATCCGCGTATTTGTTTAGAACATAAGATTCGTAGAAGAGCAGCCTTTATATTAAGTTTTGTTTACAGTATTTATATTATACGTTGAAAGTTTTATTTATCGTTTATCGGCAAACGTTATTCTTTCCTCAGCCGTTGGCTGACCTTCAGAGCGTTTCCTTAAAGACGGAAAGAAATAATACAGCATAATTTTCTTTTAACTGATCTTCATGTCTCGATTGTTCATTATGAAATTTATAAAGCTTGCTGTACTTTTCTTATAACCTCATTATCGTTTTTTTCAGGCGGGCCAGTGGCGTGGTCAAGGTCATCACGTCAACTGTTTAATTGTTCCCCTTAATTTTAATGAAACAAATTTGAGTATCTTAAAGGCAACACCGATGATAAGCGCTTTCCTTAGCACGAATTATTTGTTGATTGATGACTTGGTTTGCTCATTTCGAAGGCGTTTTACAGTTGAGAAATTTAAACTTAAGTTGCAAAATATAAAATTTAAACTAATATTTCAAATATGTTTTATTTTATTTTATTGACAAAAAAATTGAGAATGATGAATGTTTAACTTAAAAAAAATACGGCGCTTTTAATACACAATTTTATACTTCAAATAGTCTATGCACAATCACGAATTGTCACTCGATGGTGTAAATGGGATCCAGTGAAATGTCTTCCGTTGTAAAAAGAAAACATTGAAATAAAAAAGCTCATCGCATTAAAGGCGCTTCATAAAATTATACTGATAATGGAGTCTCTTGCGACCTTACAGGAGGTCAATAAACATCTCTCCGAAATCTTTTCACAGAAAAAAAAGGAAAGTTAGCAACATTCCCAATACGTACTCGCACATACCTACCACACCTTTAATAGGGTGAGCATTTAAAAGTATTCGCATAGACTCCTCTCGGTTGCTTACATACAATGTATTATTACAGTCATGTACTCCTGTTTTATTGAATATAATTTTCGATTTCTTAATAAGTCAAGGACAGAAGAAATTATTTTGAATTAAAAGTTTCTGAAGAAAAATATGCGGTTTCTTTTTACTCTTAAAAAAAAGTTTGAAGACACCAGTAACTTAATTACTCCAGGTTTCACATCTTAATGGTATCAAAATTTAAAAATATTTATTTAATGTTCAAGGTAAATAGTCATTAAGTTTAAAAACTTAGCTTTTCCATTTTAAGTTAAAATCTATAGCTAAAACCTGGATGAAATTGAATTGAATTATGCGTGAACTTTTATACTTTGAGTATAAACATTCAATAGCCTGTTTATTATTGTCTTGTCTATTTTCTTTGAAAATTCTGTGTAGTGATGGATTAAGAATACGCAGTGTCACCACCCCTAATCGTCCCGTGGGTGTCGTAAGAGCCGACTAAGGAAGCAAACTACGCAGGACAACAGAACTGCAAAGAGAAGGAAAAATACCAACCCGTCTGGCCAGCGTGGTATAGTAGGCCAAAACCTCCTTTCTAATTAGAGACATATGTCCAGCAGTGGACTATTAAATACTGCTGCTGATGATGATGATTTTAAATAATTAATGAAAACAATTTTCTTTTACAATTATTATTATTCTTATTTACACGTGTCAATCATTTAGATTCAATGTAGGTAGTGATTAAAACTGATACCACATGAATTAATTATGATAAATAAAAAGCCTAAAACCGGTAAACCATGGTCACCCTACTTGAAGGTTACCTCAGAAGCAAGTAAATAATTATTATTTAGCATTCGTATCACGTAGCCGTGGCTTTTAGGAGAGGGGGGAGTTGTGTGAAGTTGAATAACAATGATATTTTCTTATTTCCTAATATTTTTTTCACTGGTTTTTTTATGCAGGTTTGACGGTGGATGTTTTACTTTTCAAATCATTGCAGCTTTATTTGGTGTCCCAGCCTTATTATGGTGTAAGCCTTTGGAAACATTTTATTTGGGTTTCTTAATATTTGATTATAAGTTTCAATAGCTAAGTGTTAAATAAGATTTCTTTAAAAATAACTCATTAATAAATCACTAGTTTTTTTCTTTCCTTCCTTTCCTTTCAGTAATTTTGGGTAAAACATACATTTGGAGTGAATGCGAAAAGCCTATCACTGTCCACTACTAAACGAAGTAGATGACCAATAGAGGGGTAGTTGGAGCTCCTCAGGGGAGGCCTAAGGAGCGCCAACTATTCCGAACTTGAGCAGTCCGTATCCAGCCGCTGCCAGCCATTTTTCTTAAGTTGCCACTCCATCGCGTCATCGTCAGCGCTCTGAGGTACAATGGATATACATAAATATTTATAGGCCCGCTCTGCTCCTGCCAGGCGCTGCCACTCGAGATGGACGTACGACCCACTTGCCTCCGCATTTTAATCTCTGATATCTACTAAGATATTCATCTTAATTCCTGTATCGATTGTAATTTCGATTGACATTAAATGCACAAAGTACCCAACAAAGTGGCTTTGTAAATTATCCATTACTTTTTGTAATTTGTAAAAGTTAAAAATGGTTACTGATGGTTATCCTTAGGAGATAGACATATACCATTGCAGACTTTTTTAGATATTTTTTTAGATATGCAATTCCGTAGTATATTATTTTAATCTATCTCGTAAGGTTTAGCCAGTGTTTGCAATGTAAGTACAAAAAAACATGTTTTACGACTTTCACAAATCAATGAAATTGACGAATTTTATCTACTATGACATCATATCAACAGCCTTTAATAGTCTGTTACTCTCTACAATAATAAGCATGCATTATACATATAAGCCTGCCTCTTGAATCACTCTCTTTATTGGTGAAAACCGCATTAAAATCCGTTGCGTAGTTTAAGTACACAAGATCAAAAAGTGACTTCATTTAGCACTATGTAAAGATTATTAAGGCTATAACTTTATTTATTCCATATTCAATGAGCTTTTTTGTACAAAACGGCAGGTGTAATCAAGCAAGTCTCACGACTGTCAGCATTAGTAAGATTAATACGAAATGTTCGGACTTTGAGAATGAAATAAATGATGACATGATTTTTATTCGTGTCAGATTTTGATACATTAGTTATATATATTTTATTGGCTGGGAAAATAGTACAAAAAATAAAAATTTCACAGTCGTAGGAACACTACTAGGTTGATAATTTCATTTACATTGTCAAAATAATTAAATACATTTATTTATATACAAGCTTTTATAAATTGAAAAAAAAAAATGTAATAAAATATAAATATTTTCAATTTTTACAAGCAAAGGTCAAAATATCTTCATAAATAAACAGTCCTTTATTAAATCTCGCATAGACATAAATATTACAAGCATTTGAAATCGTAACTTTCAAACATTACTTATGAATAATTAAATGTAAAATTGCAATTACATTAAATGACATTGCATTTAATTAGTAGTAGGACGGTAACTACATTTTCACCGTCATTATCTATCTATATACGACTTACCCATAGGTAGCGTTCTGAGACCGTTATTGTTATGTTCCATAAATGACATGCCTATACTCTGTTTATTCCTTTATTTTCTTTTTGACAGTTCAATAAAAAGTCAATTAGTGATGGCCATAATTATTAACGATTCGATTAAAAATAACAATTGATTTTATTTAAGAGGGAGTTTCAAACTATTTAACGTAAAAGATAATTTAACATAAAAATACCAAATTTGTTTAATAAATTATATCAACAAAATTTAATATATAAAATAAAAGAATTAATTATTAATATAACAAAGGATTCTAGTTTTGAACATAACGTGTATCAGCTTTATTTTTTTTTCGAAAAAGTTAAAATGAAATGAAAATAGATATTCAACGTGTTTATCTAACACCGTATTTTAAAGTACATTTTTACAAACTCGGAAACACGTTCTTTGCAACTGTTAAACAAAACATAAACATAATATTGAGGTATCCAATTTGGAAAGCTTGCTAATACATAGAATTACTTATACCTTCTTCAGAAGCAACAATCTAAAACTAACCTCGCAAACCAATAATATTTTAGATTTAAATCATGAACTGAACTGAAAAGATTCATTCATTCTTTTACCTCATCTAGATTCAAGAATGATTTTTAAAATAAATAATAGAAAATTCTGCGGCCAAAAACCAACTATGATAGTAGTTTGGTGCTTGTAACCATGGAAACGAACACACATTTCCTACAAAAAAGGATATCGATATATTTACAAAAAAAAAACATTGTTTATTTGTTAAATCCTTAATATTCAATAAAGCAAGTTCTGATTCTTCCGTCGTAATATATTATAAATTTCATTAGGTTTGCTACGTTTGCTTACGACCGTACATCATCAATAAAATATTTAATGTCCACAAATAAGTTAAGACTCTCTATAGTTATTTGTTGATTTATTACATTCAGACATTATTTTATTAAATATAAATGTGCCTTAATTATTTTCATAAACACTAAGATAGTTGTTTTGTATTTCTATCTGCTTGCATATCTGTACCCTTCGAAATCTATCTTTTATCTGGTACTTCTTCAAATTTACTTGACGAATCTTGGTATATACTTTTCTTGATTTTTGGACATTATAAGTCCTGTGTGGGTGGTTCCTCAACAACGAGAGAGAGTTTAATGTGGCAATTACTTATTGAATTTTGGAAGGCTGGTTCATAAGAGTAAATAGAAAGAACAGTTTTAAATTTTAGCATTACAAGAGAATACAAAAGTTGACTATTTAATAGTAAAAGCATACTTATTAAATGGTTGATAACAACAATGTGTATAAATAATGTTAAATTGTTGAACTGTACTGAAATGTAAAAGTAAAAAACTATTCTAACTTTTAAACTTTCGCGTTCCATGATAATTAATATTATTTAACAGGAATTAACGCGATCTCTTATTTAGGGTATTACGTGGTCACAGGCTGACTGCCACCTGCCAGCCTGTGACCACGGCCGGTGCAACCTGGTCGAAACGTCAGGCAAACCAGAGGTATGTAATACCCTAAATAAGAGATCGCGTTAATTCCCGTTAAATAATATTAATTAAAAGTACTATTGTTCGTTTTCATGGAAGCTTTCATGAAAAATCGGCATTTCGGCACTTAGGTTCTGATGGATTTCTAAGTAAGCAATCCATCCTACATTATTACAACTCTCTCACACAGGCTTACAGATTCTGCCCGGACCCTACCACTACCATGCCCATCCTTTTTATGACTGTTAAAGGTCATAAAAACATAATTAAACTCGTAAATTTAATTAGAAGTGCATATAGAAAATATTTGTTATCCTCTATGTGCAAATGAAACGAAAAACACTATTGAGTTGATCCAGCAGTACTTAATAATAAGAGCTTGTTAATTCTGTCCTCAGTTTTGGAACAGAATGAGATTCGGTGACTATTTTTCATATTTGACTATTCTTTAACCATTATCATTCGTAAAACTGTCCCTATATGCATATGTCCCCGTTATAATCTCGTTTACAACCTTACTAGAGTAAAAACCGTTTATTGGGAGATCCCACATTCAAAACAATTGTATAATTAAAAAATTATGATTGATCTACATATGATATCGGAACGAGTTAAATATCACAACTCGTGAGAATAACACATCGGTACTGCTTATTCTGATGTACAATTAACTGCTCTATTTAAATGGGGAGCATTAGCGTTAATATATTTTAAGTGTTTCGTAAGTGATGATTCTAGGAGAGTATTAGTTGATAGGCGGCAGCGAAAGCGGATTTCGGAGAGGTGAAACCTTACTGAGTACAACTGTTTTGGTCACAGTAAAATATAGGTACAGTAAGGAAGTTACTATCCGTGTGGTAACGTATTAAAAATACGGGATGTCACCGTCTCTATTCATCCCGTGGATTTTAAAAGAGCCGACTAAAGGAGCGAACTATGCAGGACAACAGCACTGTAAAGGGAAGGAAAACTTGAAACAAACACTATACCAACCTGTCTGGCCAGCGTGGTATAGTAGGCATAAACCTCCTTTCTAAGGAGAGGCCTATGTCCAGCAGTGGACTTCTATAGGCTGTTGAGGATGGATGGATGGTTGATGATGAAGGATGATGAAGGAGGATGTGATGATGATGATGAAGGTAGTTAAGGCAAATTTCTATAATAAAAGGAACTCATTACTAATTATTCCCAACTTTATTTATTTATTGTGTATTTATAAATGTCTATGTTCACATTCATAATTTAAAGTTTATTTGAATCAATTGTATTAAGTTCTCCATACTGTTACGAGCGGGGTATATAATAAATAAAAGTTGTCGGTTAATTACTTTATTGCACTGTATTTAGAAACACTCACTATAATAAAGTAGAAATTCACTATACGATTAATCGCACTAGAAATTCACGCCGATGTTAATGTTGTCGCTGTATCGTAAAACGAATTTACTAGAAAGATCACTAGTATTCGATAGACCGTTACAGACAAACAAGAATATTCCAGAATCAGTCACGCGTTACTTAGAACCATACATTATAACCATCTAGCGCTGTAAGGATCAGAACTATTAACCTCAATCTTAATAGATGTACTTTTTCGATACTGTTTCAGGTACTGTTTTAGACTTTAAGAAATCCCAGTAGTCAATCATATTATTGATACCAGAAAGATTAAACAAACAAAGTTAAATTTTATAAATATATATTTAATTATAAGATATATAATTATATAAATAAAAGCAACATTCAAACTAACTACCCAATTTCAACAAATAATTACTTCGCCCAAGAAATTCTAATTAGCGAATCCTATACAAAATTACATTCGTCTCATTACTGTAGCCTCTTCCTTAATTCGTTACGACCGTGTGTGAACTGAATTTATCATAAGCCTAAACCTAACGTTCATACTCAAGAATGTCGGTGAACGATAATTTAGGTGCTTCAAATAAAATATACACTAATTTGAGGTAATCATTTACAGCTGCTGAGTAGATCAATTATCTACTATAACACTTAGTTTTGATGGATACTGGATATTTAACGCTCTTTTGAATAAAAGCATTATGTTCAGTTAAACTAGACTGCATTACACAGTATTGTGCGACTGCTGCCTGCAACTAAAAAACTTGACAACTAGTCGAGAGGGACAGTTTTTAGCTGATTGTCGAAATGCCGTAATGTTCATAAATGTTGTAGAACATTTAAAAAAACCAAATGTAAATTCACATTTTTTTAACATTTTGTCTAACATATACAACATTATGAAAACTGACAACTTTTCTATTAAAATTTCTTTATAGAAGATAGGTTTAAATAGTTTTTTTTTTAAACCGAGTTTTAACTATTAAAAAAAATCAATCTTAACCTTTAAACTATTGTTGAGCCATAGGATTAAATGGTTCTGGTCTGGTCTGGTGGTTCTGGTCTATATGGTATTGTGTAGTTAGTTCTTGAACAATCGAATCTTATGGTGTGTGGAATGTGAATGTATGAGTGCAACGCCATCAAGTATCAAGTGATATACAACGAATACTATGCGTTGAAATTATCATTTATAATTCTGATACTTGCAGCGCCATCTAGTATTGGGTAACGGATGATTATTGATACTGGAAAATTCTTTATTATCTGAGGCGGTCTATCGAATCCTAGGGATTATTCTGGTTATTTCCGTGGCTCTATATAAGCGGAGCGTATTGGCCGTACATCAGTATTGTTTTACGAGACAGCGGCTTAACATTGAAGTGATATTCAAGTGCGACTAAGGAGTTATTTAATAAAGATATTGTTAATAAAAGTGTGTGTTTATAAATACAGTGATAATTTTTATTTACCGAATCCACTGCTCGTAACACTATCATAGATAATAATATGTATGCTCAAATAAGTGATATTTTGTTCATATCATTTGACTTTACAAACACATGAAACGGACACAAATAACACCAACAAATTGTTGTTCTGAGTCTGGACTCAGAACAACAATTTGTGAATCACACAAAGTGTCGTACCATGTAGGGATCGGACCCACAACATTCAACGCGGCGTGGTGACCGCTTAAACCACTACGTCATCCGTGCAGTCAGTATTCATGCAGAGCTGTATTTTAACTTGTACTAGCATTTGAATAGCACTTGAAAAGCTAGCTGGAAATAGGCAAGGCATTGAGTCCAGTAAACTAATAATAATCAAATTTCGGACATCCGATACACAATGCCTTCTAGTTTCAAACTAAACAGAGCTTGTACTGTGAAAGCTAGATTGACTGATAGAATACTTATATTTTTTTTTTGTAAATACATAAACATTATACATAGAAAACACCCAAACTCCGAAACAAATAATTGCAGATCATACAAACATTTAGTTCCATCCGGGAATCGAACCCCAGCACACTAGAAATTGCAATATTAGTGTCATGTACTTGTTACATACTAACAGTTAAGCAGGCCATGTTAGTAACGGGTTAGATTGACCTGTTTTAAATAAAAAAATAGATATAAAATAGTAATTTATTAAACATTTTGAATGTTTGCCAACTTTTTAAAAACAAGGCAAGCAGATAAATATTGCAAAGTCCTTTGCTTAGCACTACGCCTAGCCGGGACGACAAGAGGCGTTTACCTTAAATAGAGAATAAGTTCAGGCTGAAATATTTCTACAATTTGGCAAAGAGCCAACTGCCAACGCTTGGTATTTTTTCTTCTTGTTTTATAAAATATGTACTTTATCGCTTGCGATAGTTTTGGAACTCGTCAGTTTATGTTAATAAGCTTAACGCGGTAAATACTGTTCAAGGAAAGATGACCTTAAAACGGTTTTAATTATTATCTCAAGTAAAACCTCTCCTCTCTCCTCTCTTACTCGGTCTTACTTTTATTAGTCACATACTCGGCAAGAAGTTCCTTGAACCCAATCCGGCAGAAACTATGGAAAATCTACTTTTTCCAAAAATAGTTTTGTTCGTATTTCAAACAGGTTTGTTAAACATGATGGTGGTTGTAAGTTTCGAACGATATACCAATTTTCTACCTAAATTAGCGAACTACCTCGACCCTACCATACTTTTAAATGTCTATTGGTTCTCATTCTCTGACTAGTCGTCGTCGTATAAAAGATAATTAAATTTCTGGAATCACACTGAAGCAAAGTTATCGATAATTAAACAACAGTAATCTTAATAATAATAATAAAACCTCTTTATTTTCCTTAACTTGCTGAGTTTTAAACTAAATCATACTAAAATTACAAAAAAAAAACAGTTACTTAGTTAAACAACAGTACTTTAGTTATCACTAATACAATAACCATCTATATTTTAGAACACTAAATAGTCATTTGCGCACTTGTCGTTCAAAGCCATATTAAATACTAGCTTTCGCCCGCGGCTCCGCCCGCATGTATGTCGTTTATCTCGGTAAAACTAGCCTATGTTACTCGCTGACAATGTGGCTTTTCCATTGGTAAATATTTTTTTTAAATTCATTTAGCGGTTTAGGAAGCGTAACGAACAAACAAACTCACTTTCAAATTTAGAATATAAGTATGGATTGTTAACGGCTGAACCGTAATTTATGTCAGATTTAATGTAACCAAGGATACAGCTAGAGTTATCAGTTGCAATTTATTCATCAGTCTGTTCATTCAATTTCATTCAATAGTATACAGCAGTCAATTCATTATACCTAACAAAAATTCAAAAGGCAGTTAATAACACAAGTCGTACCTTTGTTCTGAGAATAACTGCTTTGTAACTTTGTTGTCTACAGATCTAAGTACCGAGCCGATTCTTCAACAAACTGATTTCACAACCAATATCCTCTGTAAATGTCAATACAATTCTTGAATTGACGACGGTGTGGTGCAAACGTCAAGCCTCCAAACAAAACGAAACGTGATCTTCGTCATTATTCCGAATAGTATTTAACGCTCATCTGTTCACTTCCGACACGAGATACGTTTTGTATGTTAGACCGTAATTAATAACATAACCCGCGGCATGTTTCCAAAACGCTATTTTAATTATTGTTCTTCTAAACTTCGGGTTATATTTTATGCGTGGATGTGAAGTTTCTGGAGTTGTGTATTTTGTAGCAGCGGTTTCTCTGATTCAAAGCTTCCAGCTACTTTTATTTTGGTAAACAAATTCAATTGTATACTTTACTAACATTTGCCCGCCCCTGGGATGACCTTTGTTTTATTCGAAAAATATTTAGTTCTAAAAGAAAATACAGAGATGTTTGTGCGGTTTCGATCTTAAGTTACTATAAATTTCGATAGAAAAATGATTATTTACTTCAATAATAGGGTTATGGATAATTTCTTACTCAAATACATTCAACCACAAATATTGGTTCTTGTGTTTGTTCTCTTTAAATATAATTATGAAAGAAATCTTCAGAAATGATTGTTAATACAAATAATTCTGTAATTTTTTCATGGTGTAGGGGGCATGCGAGCAGATTTGTCACCTGGTGGTAATTGACTAATACCACTCATGAATACCTGCAACTCAAGATTTAGAAGTGCGTTGACGTCCTCAGAGTTCTGTGTCAAGAAAAAGGGGGGGTTTGGAGCTCCGGTAATCTCTGTCACTTGGTAAAAAGCATCTTAAGAATTGAAAAACCCCCTTTTTGCAGTACAGTTGTAATACACCTTACCATCTTATCTTAACTAGGAAGTTCTTAATTTAGATGTATTTTTTTCATGTTTGCTACCTTAGCACTACGTTATTTATCAACCGATTTAGAAATATTCTTTTTTAGTTGGTATTTTCCGTTTAGATTATTCCCGTTTGAAGAAATATACCACTCGTGAGGATAGATCATTAAGAAATGAAGAAGACTGTTAACAATTAGGAAATATTAAAATTGACATTATGAAATAGGCACATAGAAGTCAGTGATACTTTAAGTTAATTGTTTTCTCCTTTGTTTGATTAAAGTAGCTTCGAAGAACTTGCTTGACTTACTATCGCATCAGAAATGAGTTGATCCGGCAGAGAACCAAGGTCACCGACATAGTCTACCGAATCACCAAGCTGAAGTGGCTGTGGGCTGGTCATATTAGACGCAGAACTGACAACTGTTGGGAAAAACGAGTTCTTGAGTGGAGACCGCGTCTCGGCAAACGTAGTGTAGAACGCCCAAAACGGCTGGCAGGAGCTGGATGGGAGAAGCCCAAAATCGATCTAAGTGGCGTGCAATGGGCGAGGCCTATGTCCAGCAGTGGACTGAAATAGACTGATGATGAGGATGATTACGCACAAGTGAGAAAACAATAGTACGTATATTCCACTACTGTTTATGACTATTTATGATTTTAAGCTCAATTTTAATCACTATAGTAGAAACGGAAAAGGTAATATTAACAATTCCCACAGCTTGTTGCAGCATAAAGTACTAGTACAGTTTCGTACTAAAGTGTTATTCCCACTTTAGATTAATTATCATAGAGGTGGTTGGTAAAAACAACTAGCACAAAATTTATTAATATTATTCGTGAACCGTGTCCCGTTCTACTAAAATGTTAATGCTTAACTTACTTTGCATTTAATTTAGTTTTATGTTCATCGTTTAGTTTGATTAGTTTATTTGCATAAAATATAAATCTTGTATATTTTACGGTTGAGTTTATTAATGTGGAATTGTTGTTTCGGGTTAGGTTGATAATAGTTTAGATCGAGAATTTAAAAGTACGTAGAGAAAGGTGGGTTCTAACCTAACATACACTAAAACTCATGTAATATTTGGACACTAATATATAAAAGTGACTTTAACATGACGACGACGATGAATTCCAAAGTTCAACTCAATCTTTTGTTATAGAGAGCTAAGGAGCTCTTTTTTTGACAACTCTTGCATTAGGAATATATATCACCCTGTGTTGCGGGGGACATAACAGATATATAGCGGGGGATAAAACACCCAGACTCAGAACAACGATTTTTGGATCACACAAAGTGAGTTGCAGGCGTACATGGGCGGCGGTGGTCGCTTTTCATCAGGTAACCCGTTTGCTCATTTGCCCCCTATTCCGTAAAAAAAAGTGGTGTCTCATGTGGGGATTGAACCCACAACAATCAGCGCAGTAGGCAGCGGCGTGGCTATCACTTAAAGTCAGGGTGTGCTAAGGTCTCCGGTTCGATTCCCGGGTCGGATCAAATGTTTGTATGATCTGCATATATTTGTTTCGGAGTTTGGGTGTTTTCTATGTATAATACGTATGTTACGTGTTACGATTTACAAAAAAAAGTATAAAAGTTTTCTATCCGTCAATCTAGCTTCCATAGCAACAAGTTATGCTTAGTTTGAAACTAGATGACTTTGTATGTCAGATGTCCGAAAATATTATTATGTCCGAAAATAATGTGTGCTTTTAAAAACGCCTCTGCCTATCCCTTCGGGACCATAGGCGTGAATGTGTGTGACATAATAAATTATAGAAGTTAAAAGTATAAAAGTTAATCCTGGTACATAATTAGCAAACATATTTCAATAAATTAAAATAATATTTTAAAGAACCCTAAAATTTGTAAAATGTTTCTAGCGATAACCATGACAAATTACATACTTCAAATGGAATGACTGTGGGTTGTGAATAACAAACGTAGTACTAAGTTCTATATAGTTAGTAAGCAAGATAAATAAGCTGCTCACATATTCTAATCGGTAGTCATTTTTTATAAAAACGCTGCTATGAGCCTAACTTCAAACATACTGATGCTAATTCTGTTGTACGAAACCTCTCTAAACTAAACTAAAAATCACTAAAAAAAAATTGTGTTGTCAAATATTACGTTTTCCGATTAGGAAACGTTGTTTGACAGAACTAAACAAGTTTTTTAGTGATTTTTAGTTTAGTTTAGAGTTTTCGAACAACAGAATTAGGACCATAATCTTATTTACTTACTACTAAACAAATCTTGAATTCAAAAGTCATTTCAAAATAAAACTTCACTGTACTGTAGCTATTTGTAATTTATATGTTAATGTTTTTAATTAAACGAGCAGACCAGGCACCTGAAGGCCAATTTTTTTTTAAAAAGTTCGGTCAAAATTCAGTTCCGATCAACTCTCAATCTCGCAACTGTCTTAAAAGGTATTTTCGTAGTAAAATAGTAAAGTATTACTAACAATAACAGATTACCTATTCAATTTTGGGTTACAGTACGATATAATCACATTACAGTCAACGTAAGATGTTTAATACTTTACTACGAAAATACCTTTCATGACAGTTGTGAGATCGAGAGTTGATCGGAACTTGATCGAACTTTTATTACGAGAATTGACCTTCTGATGGTAAGTGACTATTATATACCATGGACACCTTCAACTTAAGAGTCACAAGGGAGGTGCCGGTGTTTGGGTCACGTTTGTAGTTGAAATTTGGCGTCTTTCATCTTATCTGATGATGATTATGCCAATTGAACTCTTCAATGGTGATGGTTATTGACCTCTTGAGTATAACAGATTGACCTTTAATCCCAAATTATCACAATTCTTAAAAAATTACTTGATGTATTGAATATGATATACAGAACATAAATCAAAGGTCGAAATTTCTTAGAATTAACTTTAATCTTTAATCTAAAGTTTTGAATAACATTGATTTATATTATCTGGTCGTTAATGCTTACGACTATTTATAATAACAAAATATTTAAAAAAACTTATTTATTAGTTTAGATCAAAACCGATTTTAAATTAACTAATTACTGAATATGTTGCCACATCGAGATATTCCGAGTTATTTTCATTATCAGCCTGATAAAGGTTATCCAACAAATAAAATATAAAATACCATAAAAGCCGTATTACTACAAATATTACCGTTAAATATTGGGATTAAACTATGTCAGTTTTTCATTATGTGTAAAATCAAAGCATAAAACATGTAGATTTATAAGATTACATCCAATGTTTTAATTAACTACAAGATTAAACATTAAACGAGGTGATAATCGGAATATCACGTCACACATTTTACGACAGTCCATTATGTAGTATAATGTCTTATAACGTATTGTAGTGTGGCAGAACAAGTGGATAAGACACGAGAATTATGTCGAACCTCAACGTTTATCTATGATTTCGATCTACTGTTAAATTGTTTCTCGTTTATGCTTTTTAAAGCGGATTAAATGACCCTTTTCCCAGATTTCGTTGTTAAGGCGAAGGCGAATGAATTTAAATGTATTCTATGAATGTTTTTTTGTGCAGTGTGATTTAAAGAATGTTTTTAATTTTCTAGTGATATTCTAAACACTGTTATTGAATTGTCATTAAAATTATAAACGGGAAAGTACATGAAGACAAAAATTTTGATGTTTGTTGTTTGTTATTTTGGATCAACATAACCTAAATAAAAGCTAGTGCAATATATTTTTTTTTACATGGTGGTGCGGATTTGCGCATCAACAAAACTGATGTAGGATGCCACTACATTTTCTTAGGTTAGGTTAGGTTCTAGGTTCCTTGTCCGGCACCTCTGCGAGGTGGGCCCCGATCTGTCGGACGCCCAATTTGGTTTTCGGGCGGGGCGTTCGACAGTCGACGCCGTGTTGCGCCTGAGGGCCGTGACCGAAGAGGCCGTGAGCTGTGGCGACGTGCTGTTGGCGGTGTCATTAGACATCGCCAACGCATTCAATAGTCTGCCATTCAGCTACATCAGGGAAGCACTCCACTATCATGGGGTGCCAAAGTACCTGAGGCGGCTAGTGGCAGACTATTTAGAGGAGCGTACCGTCGTGTACGAGGACCGAGAAGGTAATTTGAGGTGTCGGCCCATGTCGTGCGGTGTTCCACAGGGGTCTGTTCTTGGACCCCTCTTGTGGAACATAGGGTACGACTGGGCCCTTCGCGCCGATTTCCCCCCCGGGCTGGGTGTAATCTGTTACGCAGACGATACCCTGGTGACAGCCCGGGGGGCAAACTTTCAAGAGGCGGCGCGCCTGGCCACAGGGGGAGTCTCCCTGGTGGTCGGGCGCATTGAGGCGCTGGGCTTACGGGTGGCCCTAGATAAGATGGAGGCCCTGTTATTTCATGGGCCCCGTCGTGGTCCACCCCCTGGCGCCTCAATCGTGGTCAACTCGGTCCTCGTACCGGTTCGGGCCCAGATGAAATATCTGGGCCTGATCCTCGACGGGAGGTGGCTCTTCGACGAGCACTTCCGACAGCTTGCTCCAAAGCTGGTCGGCGCTGCGTCTGCCCTAGGGCGACTTTTGCCCAATATGGGTGGACCCAGCGTCGCGACAAGACGGCTGTACACGGGGGTTGTCCGGTCAATGGCACTGTACGGTGCACCGGTGTGGGCGGCGGCTCTGACCGCCCAGAATTGGGTACGCCTCTGGCGCCCTCAGAGGGTAATGGCGGTCAGAGCCATACGCGGTTACCGCACCGTTTCGCGCGCGCGTTTTAATTTAACGTCTTAATTCTCTCAGACATTATGTACTATTCACAAAATTAAGTTTGAGGTGGCGTTTATCTTTCCAATTCAGATTGTGTAAATACCTCAACTCGCAACTTCTTCTGTTTCTTTCCGATACACAAACTATTTACGAAGTATTAGACCCAAATAATAAAGTTCCAACACATTAACGTTGATACTCATAACATTAGAAGCTATCCCCCTTAACGGCAAAGTGATCGACATGTAAGTTGTTACGGGCGCCACACTGTATCGATCAACTAATACGCGTTAACGGTCTATGTGTTCAGATACTATCTGAGTGTGCAGACAGACGAAGAAATCCTAATATGAATGTGGCACTTTTACTGTTTCTGTAAATGCAAGTTCAAAACAGCTAAAACTTGCATCGGCGCCATCTTACAAGGACCAAATGTACTACGTGGTAACTACTAACACTGCTTCGCACAATGAAAGTTATTATTAGGTTATATTTTTGATGAATTTCCTGAACTAAAATATAGGAAAATTTGATATACTTTTAAAATCCATAAATTCTATTTCATCATTAAGTCAGTATCAATCAGAATAAGTTAATCTATTGCACTTAAATTTAATCTAGTATTGTGCGCACTACTGTGCTTAGTATGTACCGTGTTCCCACATCTACGTTCACGCGGACGGCCAGTAGACAACTTGTCGGACGAGTTTGACAAATTCTTTTTATTTTCTCCGCCAGCCTCACATTCGCGGTCACCGGTCACCATGCGATACATGACACTTGAAACTTTGGATATATTGACAGAGGCGGTTTGTTTATAGAGGTTAAGAGCAATAACCTAAACATACTTAAATGAATACATATTATTATTATGTAGTTATAAATACTACCAAAGACTTACTGAGACGATCAATATTAGTAGAAATTTCATTCAACCATCAAGAGAACTATCCTACTCTATTATCTCTATCTATCTATTATTTGCCAGAATGTTGGTTTGCAATGTGCGTGATCTTAAAACTATAATGACCCCTTTACATTCTACCATAACATTTGGGGTCCTAATATTTAACTACACAATGTTATTATTTTAGTTACATAAAATGAAAACAAATATAGACAGCAACAACAAATAAGTTCTCATGCATTAGGATTAATAGGAACAAATCAATTAATGCATGTCAAGTTTATACGATGTCAGTTCAAGAGATAAAATGTCAAATTAATAATATACCTATAACTAATTGTAAATTGTTATTGATAATGCCATAACCATAATAATTCTATTGTTGGTATAGTAAATTTAAACATTAATTAATGATTAGAAGGTATATACCAATATTATAGACTTATGTTTCTTTCTACGCGATCAAAACATTATTAAGATTTTCGAATGGTAAATTTCTAGCTGTTTTCTTAACACTTTTACCAACAAGCTACGTTCTCTTGCTTATTAGTTGATTTCCTTGTCTGTTGATGTCTTGGTGTGAGAGTGGTTAGTGGACTCGAAGATTATTAAACAGGGACATCCAATCTCATAAGTCCCATGTCCACACCTGAGACTTACGTTAGCTCCAATTTTCAAGTCCAGTAGATCTCGGAAAAGGGTGAGATGACGCTGATGAGATCGCAGTGATTGGTGGATTATTAGAATTCTAACAAGAACCAGAACATGCTTTTGCACACTAAGTCCACATGGCTATACTGTCTCCGTTCCATCAAAAAGACACGATTTAATTGAAAACCGAAATAAAAAGTGAAAGTGAAAAAAAAGACACGCTTTAATTGAAAACCTAAATAAAAAGTGAAAAAATGGCTCTATTATCAGGCCACTCAAAACAAACGGTTTTATCGTCAAATCAGATCACAGATGCCAAAGGTACATATACGATGAAACGAATACAATGCATTTTAATAATAATAATTATAGTCTTGAAATAATAGATGTAAATGATGCCGTGTATATAAGCCTACAGAAAGCGATATTAAAAATATGCAGAACAGTAAGAAACTTCATGGATATTTAAGAAAACGAGCACAACACACACAGCACTCACCTTATACATCTACGTAATCAAAACACACGCCTCAGTGTATTTACTTGGTTTTGGTCCGTAAGTACAGTTAAAACAAACCTTGAGCTGAGAATAACATTTAAATAATAATAATATGTTTATCAGCAGTCTTGTTATCATATTATAGTCTTTTCCTGGTTTGATTTGTGAGGTTATTTTTTATTTATTTCATAAATAATCTCTAAAATTAACTTAGATTGTAATCGTCGTATCACTGTTACTAGATGTGCTAAGATAGTCTAAGTAATTGTAACTTCTCGATTGTTAATGTAATTCCTTATTTTGACTCTATAATTCACAATCGAAATAAATCCTTTTTAGTTGAAACATGTAAACAATTAGACTTAACTAATTTTAAGTGGTTGATGCACTAAAAATAACGAAAGTTTATGAACGTTGAAATCTAAAATCAAAAATAATAACGCTTGCAGAACTAAATTTATGAAAGAATAAGTAATATTATTATTTTTACGAGTAGTTATATATCTCAAAAAAGTTAACCAAGAAAAAATGATATCATGTTTGAAGCTTTCTCAATGTAGAAAGTTCTTAGTTGACATTTGTAAATAAAATAAACATGCAAGTCTAAAGGTATGTATATCAACAAAAAATTCAAACTTGATTTCCTCTCCGTATGAGATGCAGTACATCGATAACACGTATACAAACAAGATGGTATCTGTCGTCACGACTTGCACATTAGTTATCGACTGTACTTCTATTGACAAATGACGGACGCAATCCGGCATTTTTATGATGGGTAGAAAATTTTGTACCTTTTCAAAAACCTTGTTGAAAGGTAAATAGAGATTAATTTGCGAGATTATCGATTACACGTCAATTTTAACCGTCGCCTGCATTGAAAGTTTTTGATTGACATATTATCCACTTACGACTGGATTGCTGGTGTGGCTAGTATATCTTCTCATAGCGGTCCTACTTATACATTGTAGGTAAGTGGCAATAATAAAGCAACTTCTCATTTGATAGAAAACGAAAATCGTCAGGCTCTTAATGTTCATGACACTTTTCATTTGAATGAAGAATGTGACTGCAGAGCATTGGGCGAACTCCCAAAAAAAGGCATACTAACGAGGTAAATGTTACGCAGTAATAGTTAGGAGACAAAGCTGAAATGACAGTGTGCAGGCTATTTTTTATGGGCTATTAGCCTGGCTTCATCAATAGCCTTTAATAATTCACTGCTGGACATGGGCCTCTCCTTAGCAAGGAGGTTTTCACCTATAGGTTAGTACAAGGGTTGTGTCAACTTCTCCTTCTCTTTGCAGTGCTGTTGTCCTGCGTAGTTTGTTCCTTTAGTAGACTCTTACGACACCCACGGGATGAATAGGTAACACTCCGTATTTTTATTCCATCATCACACGGATTTAATAGTCCAATAAATGAGTTTTCCTTAAAGAGTATTCGATTGTTAAGAACGTCTCTGTCAATAATATTCAGTATTCTACTCACTAACTTCATAAATACCACATATTCACATATATCACTAATAAAGTCTCAATGTTTCCTCAATTTATCGCCATCAAAGTTATACTAGTAATCTTAAGGTAGCAGTGTGCAGCAGTGAATCACATTTATTACATAGCTCTCGTAACCTTATCTAAAAGGTTATCTAAGGAATAAATCACTTGCCCGGTGATACCGAAGCATGAGAGTTATCAAATGTTTTTCTGTGTTTTTGTATCTGAAATTCAATACTGTTATTCAAGTTTTAGTTATTATCAGAAATCGAATTAGATAGCTTATGTTTTGTTCTCTATTTAGGCAGATAATATTTCTAAGTCTAGACGATATTTGTTTATATTTATTTAATGTTACAGTTGTATTAAAATGCGCTACAAATAACGAAAATTTATGCAAGCGGCAATCTTTTTTCTTTTTTTTTTATATGTTAGAGGGGGCAGACGAGCTGACGGGTCACCTGATGGAAAGTGACTATTGCCGCCCATGAACGTCTGCAAACTAAAACCAATACTAAATTGATAATGTTTTTACAAGTCGTGATAAGTATATCTCAAAAAGGTTAATCAGGAAAACATGACACGTTTGAAACTTTCTCTATGTAGAAAGCTCTTAGTTGACATTTGTAAATAAAACAAACATGAATGTCTAAATGTGGTAAGTGGTAACATTTGTAACTAGAGTTGCCGTTTTAAGACCTATAAGTGACAAAAAGAGATAAAATATTATTTATAACTGTTTTGTGTTTGCTTGTTTTTTTATGAGGTAAATCGTTAATCTATTTATACCGTGACATTATAAACATTTATATTAGGTCATCCATAACATACGTGGCTCTTAAAAATGATTCGGTTATTCTTGATATCGAAATATAGTTGTACTTTAGTACATTTCAAGTAAAGTCTCAAAACCTTTGATGACCTTCACCTACTTATTGTTTTGATAGGTGAGTCTTAGTAACTTATTTATTTATTTATACAGCATGCACTTTTAGTGCATTGGCGGACTTAATGCCTAAGGCATTCTCTACCAGTCAGTCTTTGGATGATGCAGAGAGAACAGGAAGTAGGTGCATTTTAGTTAAAGTTTGTTTGTAGTCATAATATCAAATCCGCGTACGAGTACATAAACCTATCATACACTAGAACCCATACACATTATACATACATATACTTAAATCCATATAAACTTACATAAATACATACAGAAAAATAAAAGAAAAACATTAATAATATAATAGTAGATGACAATCATACGTTAGTTGATTCTGCCAGTGTTTTTACAAAAAACTGCTTCACTTTAGTTTTGAATCAGAAAGTGTTGGTGGTCATCCTGACCTCGAGGGGAAGCTCATTCCAGAGAAGAAATGACTGCACAAGTAAGGATGAGCCAACAAACAACGTATGTGTTTCTTTCGTGATATTAGATGGTTGTATAAATCTGTTTATATCCGAAACTAAAAATATTAATATTATATAACGATTATAACTGAACTAGCATTATAATAATATATTTTTCATTATTTATATTTTAGAAACACTTTCACAAAAAGAAAGATAGGGTTATTATTTTTCAAATAATGTTTACATTTTCTCTAAGAAGTAAACAAAAAACTTTATCCGTACTAAACTAGGTAAGCTAATTAAATTCTAGCTTGTTTACGGCACTATCTCACAAACAGCCTCTACATCGCTTTAAGCATAAATATAGTCTTCAGTTGCGCTTAAAACTTTTGTTGGGTGACATGAATGTTACACCGTGGCGTAATAGTACCTATTATACATTTTATTAGTTCAATTATGGGAAAGTGTATTTGAGTTCATTTTTTAAGCTTAGGATCCATTTTACTAAAATAAATAGTGTACTAGTATCAATCTAAATAGAACCCAAGAAGCTAAAAAGCTGGGAGAGCTATAGCATGAATAGTTCAGCTGACCGGAGCAATACCACGGCCCGCAAAGAAAACCGTTTATAAGAAATAATTTCATTGCTTTTCACAGAGTTGATAAGTTTACTACATAATGATCGTATATTTACGCTATCGACTAGACATGCGGACAACACCCTTGGGCTGGGCTGAAAACCAGCGCTAGGTGCATTGCGCCTAGCATTATGCTGAAGTGTCCATATTGGTACAGATGTAATTTATACAAGTTTCTGTTGTAAATATGTAACAATCCTGTAAAATGTGCCAATTAAAGTATTTTTCTTTCTTTCTTTCTTTCTTTACCGGCTTTAAAACCTCCTGATTTCATGGAACAGGTCTCGAAAGCGGCAACGCACTTGTGAATCTTGAGTTGTAGGTGTCTATGGGTGACGGTAGTCACTTATAAGTCATCTGATGATAAGTTAAGGCCATGAGGTTGTTTTCCCTTTCTTCTCATAAAGCTCAACCCCTTGGAAACGGGCGGTTGTAGATCGGCATATCATAGATATTGTATAAGTATAATTTATTGACAGAGATTGTTGTTATTGTGTGTTGTTGTGTTGATCTACGAATTTAGGGTCTACATAAGAGACGATTTCAAAAAAAAAAAATTTTTTTTAATAAAATAAATAAATTGTGACTTTGAGTTTGAACTTGTTTGTCTATACTATACAAAAACTTTTTAATAAAAGTCTATTCACGGAGTAACGAAAATCTCATTCCTGCAGTCCAAAATGATAGTGACACAAACATTATTTTGATAATTCTCTGCCTGTGCTGGCGAAAGTAAGTATTATTATAATTGTAAATATAAATTTAAGTTAGGGCTACAATTTTATGTAAACCGATTGATCAAATATACCCCCAACACGATAAAAAACTCATTTGCATTGAGAATATCCTCCCATACTCTTTTGGTGTTTATAATATCTGAAAGAAACTTAGATTGCTTTTCAAATTGACTTGTTTGTTTTCTCTATTTTGTATAATAATAATATTTTCAGACATTTGACATACAACGCCATCTAGTTTCAAAATACGAGTAATAAAGCTTGTACTCTGAAAACTAGATTGACTGATAGAATACATATACTGTTTTTTGTAAATATATATTATGCATAGAAAACACCCAAACTTCAAAACAAATATTTTAAAATGATACAAACATTTGATCCAACCTGGGGCTCCACTACACCACCGAGGCCGTCCATCAGTCCTTAAACTGATAACATTAAATTTATTTAAGAAACAGCTGACATACTTTACGGTACTCACAATAAATTTTTCTTCTGATTAATTTCGTTGCGGGTTCCAAGACAGTTTAATTTCTTCCTGGGACTTCCCGAGTGTCATAACTCGGTGTGTTCGTGGGTCACTGCTGTGGATCCTGGTGTACAGGAGTTACAGTGGTGGGCATGTGGGTGGGATTAGTCCCATACTCACAATAAAACTGTAATGTAACTCTCATTTCTAATAACCACAAATTGGATTATATAGAAAATAACCACAAGTTGGATTTGGCATAATATTTTGCCACCGTGTGGTGACGGATTAAGACTACGTATACCTATTCATCCCGTTGGTGTCGTAAGAATCGACAAAGGGAGCACATTACGCAGTACTGCAGAGAGAAGGAAAACTTGACACAAACACTATACCAACCCGTCTGGCCAGCGTGGTATAGTAGGCCAATCCCTCCTTTCTAAGGAGAGGCCTATGTGCAGCTGCAGTGAATTATTAAAGGCTGTTGATGATTATGATGTTGAAAATTGGTATATAATATATTATTTTCTAAATATTAACGCGTGAGGATAGTTCTATTCAAGACCTATTTCTTAGCGTTCCAAGGATTCGTGGACCAAGGACCGTGCGGGTGCCGGGTCCATCACGTGATAGATGGCGGCAACAAATGCGCCTGGGAATTGCGACCCAGGAATAGGTTAAGGGTTCATCCTTGGTTCATCTCCTTAATATTACCAATGCCTTGACTTCACATCGTACAAAAGTCTGTCATGGTAAAAAAATCACCTTATAGTGGTCAATGAAGTAAACAGGTCTGTCAAAACGCGCGAAATTTCACCACCTTGCTATCTCTACTTAATATAATTGGCTTGAAAAATTCAAATTCGCTTAAACAACGTAGATTCAATATGTAATTTTTTGCCCTATACTGTAATTAAAAGTGTCACCCAACGACCTGGAAAAACAAACACATATATAGTTGAGATAATGTTTCTGTAAAGGAATCAAACATCAACAAATAATTATTATGATCAAAGCTTATAAATTACAAATGTTACACTTTGGTGTAAGATGCAGTGTCTTTTACTAACAAACCGACGTATAGTCGGGAGTGTTAACTTCTAGTTTCAGTTTTAGACTGGCTACATTTTATTAGTATTACTCACGTTACCAGCGTTACCGAGAAAATTTCACTGAAATTTTACTGCAGTAATTTTCATTTTGAAATGAGTCGTCATAACAACGTGACACTTAAATATAATGGCACAAACGTGACGTTTAAGTTGCTAAGCGAGCCGAGAGTAATCACAGCGTTGATTTGCGTATAACAATGAAGACAATTACGCGAAACACAGTTGAGTAACATAGCAGGCAAAATTATATAATTAAAGAAATTATTAATAGTACTAAAATATAAAAAATATAATAGTACAAACAAGTGTAAGTACTGACATATCATAATCTTTATGACTTTCAAAAATGTAAAACTGAATTAATTGCAATTAATAGATATGCATATTAACATTTCTTAAATATCCTTCCTAAGGATTTGTATGACGATCTGATGTCGTGGGTATTCGAGAGGGGCCTTTAATATTCCATTACTGGACATAGGCCTCTCTTTAGAAAGGAGGTTTTGGCCTACTATACCACGCTGGCCAGACGGGTGGATATAGGGTGACACCCACGGGATGAATAGATAACACTCCTTACTCTTAATACATCATCACGCGGATTCAATACTCCAAAAAGAGAGTTTTAATTAAAGAGTATCCGTATGTTAAGAACGTCTCCGTCAATAATATTCAGTATTCTACTAACTAACTTCATAAATACCACATATATCACTAACAACGTCTCAATGTTTCTTCAATATATCGCCATCATAGTTATACCCGTAATCTTAAGGTAGCAGTGGGATGAATAGTGAGTGACACTCCGAATTCTAAATCCGTCACTACACGGAACGGCCCCTAACCTGCTCGAGCCATTTCTCACACTCCCCATTCATCCGTATAAACAATTTTTTTTCCTACCATTCTTTTCCCATTATACTAACTTTTCCTTTCATGTCGAACTCTCAATTTTGCCTTCTAATTCCTGTAGTCCCCGGTTGGGGCTTGCACCTGCAACGTAACTGGAATTAAAAAATTAAAATTGTCATTTTTTTTATTTCAATTCGTCTCTTTCGTAGAAGACTGTGTGAGTGTACGTATGAATAAGGTTATAATAGCAATCTACAGGCTACAAAACTATTATCACGTATTTGCAAACGTCACCCAGATCTAATGCGTTATTAACCGATGAATAAACCAACAGTTGTCGGTATCACACGTTTAACTACATTTTTTCTTACTGTGTGGAAAATTGGCAATTTATCAGTTAGTTACGGAATCAAATTAGACGCCTTTTGTGCGTTTTTACTTTTTACAAGGTCTTTAATTTTCTATTATTTTTCTTCATTAATGCTTGTTTCAGTAGAATATTATTTCCACGTTTAAATAAAGATGTATCTACGAAATAAAAATTTACGTAAAGCTACGAATTACGTATATTAATACAGCGTGTAGTTAAATTTTAGTTTGTATTTCATTTATTTAAAAATACTTGACATAATTTTTAAGTACACTTCATGTTATTTTCTATGCATCATTTAAAAATCAACTACATAATTATTATATTATATTTTCATTATATTATATTATTATATTATTAATAATTTAAGAGATTATTCTGCCTTATTTAAGAGAGCATTCTGCCAAAAAGAACGTCTGCTTTATTTATTAGGGTACGTATCTGTATTCACGTTACAACATATCATGAAGAAACTGCTACTTTTACAAAGTCCAAATTGTTCTATAACCTGTGCTTCCAATTCCAATGTCGTTACAAGTTCTAACTGTTAAACCTGTGATTGTCACGACAGAGACACATTAACGTAGTATTGTAAAACAACAGCGTGCGACAAACTGGATGAGAATTGAGTCATTTCTTTGTTTGTTGAGTAAAATCGTGACGTTGGAAAATGAACTAGATAATAATATAAATATAATCAATAAATTAATATGATTTGGAATAATGAAAAATGAAATCAAAACGAAATTAATTAATTACGCTTCTATATAATCAGTTATAAGTACTTCTAGTGGTATTTCTAAGAAGAACCGAGTAAATAATCTTAAATATCTTAGTCTGAGTATAGATTAAGCATGTGAGAGGTATCAAAGCTCACAAAAAGATCAAACGTATCACGATCAAGATCAAGAACATTAAAGATGAAAATACATGTTTGCAAATTCAAATCAAAAGTCACCGAAATTAAATTCAAATTTGCGCTTAAATTCATAAGCTGTACCGACTTTTTTGAATAGAAAGTAATCAGATAATATAAAATGAAAAAAAAATAGAATAACAGAATACGTTTACAAAAAGTCGAAAATGCGAATTGTGAAACCATGTTACTTAAGAGTTTCACTAATCACCTTCTAGCTTCATTATGAGATCAGTTCCAAGATATTAAATTATAGTATTATCATTCAAACTACTAAGTTTCATTACGTTACGACGCGGCGACGGTCAGAAGTAGGTTAAAATTAACTGCAAATATAATTACATAGTTAGTCCAGTCCAGTGTTACCAAAAATAAGAATATAGCATACTGCCATTTGCCTGCGGCTTCGCCCGCATGTATGTCGGTTATCGTGGTAATTTTTCCTGTGTCCTATGTTTTTCTTCAAGAATCAAAGTATCTCCATGCCGAATTTCATTAAAATCGGTTCAGGGGTTATTATTTTACCTACAAACTTCCAATCAGCTTTTATAGGGGTAATTTCTGGAATAAAAACTATCCTAGTATGTCCTTTCCTGAGACTCAAACTATCGCTATCCCAACATTTCATCTAATTTTTTTCAGCGGTTAAGCATGAAGAGAGAACAAAAAGACAGACTTTTGCATTAAAATATTAGTATGGATTATATTATCATTATGCAGGTTAAATATATCATCTATATAAATAAATAAAATTTAAGTGTCTCTTTGTAATGTCAAAATAATAGGTTATTTTCACACTCATACGGTTATTTGCACGATACATATGCCTAAAAACCAGTTTAAATATTTTTTATCCTTCTGTCTGTCTGTTTGTTGCGGATAATCTTCATAACTGCTGGACCGAATTTTATAATATTTTACTAACAGGTAGCTGTTTATATAAGGAGTAACTTAAGCAATTTTTCCTCTCAGAAAAACTATACAATTTCGGCTGTCCCGGAAAACGGACCAGAGACCTCATGGACTGCAGTTGGGCCCCATCCTACACCATTAAGCTCACATTTTCAATTCAAATTTCTCGCGAACGAAGTCGCGGGTATCAGCTAGTCGAAACTAATATTATAAAGAGGTAAAGTTTGTGAGTTTATATGTTCCTGGTAATCTCCAGTATTACTGACCGGATTTTGAAAATTCTTTCACTGTCAGAAAGGTATATTATCCCTGAGCGCTACTACTACTACACGCGGGTGGAGCCACAGGCAATAGCTAGTTATAAATAATTATATATTCTGCCTCCAAAATACAAAAAGTAAATATAAACCCCTTTGTATAATTCAGTCATTTTCTCTTAAAAAAAGACTTGCAATGAACTTAGTTCGGTTTTTTATTAACTTCATTTATTGTCAGTATTACGACTGACACTACTTTGAAATAACGGAACTAACTGCTCTGCGTGATAATTGAGTTATATTTGAAACAAAATCTGGCTTTGCTCTAGGCTACACTTAACATTCCTTTTTTATTCTATGTTACACTATATATTTTGCCAACGATTTTTCCCCGAATCACTTATTCGGGAAGTCCTTTAATCTATGTTCAAGCCATAAACAAAATTGGTTTTTAATTGATCTAGTTTAATTCCCTAGACATTCCAAGTCTTTTTATCTTAGCAAGCAAAAGCCTTGCCAAATTCAATAAAAACAACTTAATACATTTTACACACGACAGTCTGATCCCAAACTAAACAGAGCCTGTGCTGTGGTAACCAGACTGCTGATAAACAATATATATAAGTATGTTTATCAGCAGTCTGGTTACCATAGCCATAGAATAGGGGAAATTTATGTATGTATTTAGAAATCTAAATACACACATTTTATAGATAAGTTACACCTTGACACAGAACAAATGATCGTGCTCATCACACAATATTTGTCCTGGGTGGGAATCGAACCCACGACCTCCAGCTTAGCAGTCAGTGTCACTAACTACTAAACCAACTAACTCATCAAAAATGTGATAAATGATTGTGTGACATATTTCTTCGTATGCGTAAGGTTTTATTTCCATACTAGTAAATTTTTGCTCGTCAGATATCATTTGACGTTAAGTGTTCGTAATGCACATCATTAGAAACAGTCTGTGTTTTTAACCCCGAACGGAAAACGAAGGGTTGTAAGTTTTAAATGTGTATCTGTGTATTTGTGTACGTCTGTCTGTGGCATCATAGCTCCCGAACGGATGGACCAATATCGATGCGATTTTTTTGTTCGAAAGCCGATGTAATCGAGATGGTTTTTAGCTTTAAATTTTAAAAATCATCAGCTCACTTTCTAGGTGATGAAGGGATCTCACTAAAATTAACAGATCATCAAATAATCTGCGGGATAGTCTACTCCTTTAGAAAATTACAGCTTATTCTTTTTAGAATGTTTTTTGTGTTTTATGGGGGCAGGCGAGCAGACTTGTAACCTGATTTAAAGTAACCATCGTCGCCCATGAATGTCTGCAACTGAGGAGTCAAAAACGCGTTGCCGGCCTTTTTGGAAGGAGTACTCTCTTTTTTTGAAGGTTTGAAGGTCGTATCGGTCCGGAAATACCTCAGACGATAAACCGTTCCACAGATTAGTTGTGCGGGGCAAAAAGTGTCTCCATCTCCATTCAGGTGATGAGGTTGACAATTTTATGGAACGATGGCGGAAAGTTGCGGCTGGTAGTAGTTCGAACAATTCCTCGGAGCAATCTCCGTGATATATGCGATAGAGAATGCAGAGTGAAGCCACATCTCTACGTAACGCCAAGGGATCGAGCCGATCGGAGATGTGTGGGCTATCGACGATTCGATTCGCTTTTGCAGCAGTGTTGGATGCGGTCCAGAGGGAGAAGCTGGTACTGAGGTGCCCCTGCATAGAGATCAGAACAGTATTCCATATGGGGCCGGACTGACGCCTTATAGAGCTGAAGGCGGTGCGCCGGGGTGAAATACTGCCTCGATCATCATCATCGTTGCTTTATCTTCTTCATCTTACAAGGACAAAACTTGATTCAAACATCGTTTTAAAATAAATTGGTGAAATAATAATATCATCCTCATCATCAACAGCCTTTACTAGTAGGTACATTACTCGACCTAGGCCTCCCCATAGAAAGGAGGTTGTGGCCTACTATACCACGCTGATCAGACGGGTTGGTATAGGGCTTGTCCGGAGACGAGGAGGATGATGTTCCGCCCGTCCGGGATTCGGAGGTAGGGGCGGCTGTTCTACGGATCCGTTCCAAGAACACCGCCCCTGGGCCAGACGGGGTACGGGCCCGAGTGCTGGCCCTTGCCCTCAACCACATGGCAGACCGCCTCGGGGAGGTGTTCGACGCTAGCTTGGCGTCGGGACGTTTCCCTGAGTGCTGGAAGAGCGGGAAGCTGGTCCTATTAAGGAAGCCGGGACAGCCTGCCGATTCGGTCGCGGTCTACAGGCCCATCGTGCTGCTGGACGAGGCGGGTAAATTGTTTGAGAGGGTTCTTTCTGCCCGCATAGTCCGGCACCTCTACGAGGTGGGCCCCGATCTGTCGGACGCCCAATTTGGTTTTCGGGCGGGGCGTTCGACAGTCGACGCTGTTTTGCGCCTGAGGGCCGTGACCGAAGAGGCCGTGAGCTGTGGCGGCGTGCTGTTGGCGGTGTCATTAGACATCGCCAACACATTCAATAGTCTGCCATTCAGCTGCATCAGGGAAGCACTCCACTATCATGGGGTGCCAAAGTACCTGAGGCGGCTAGTGGCAGACTATTTAGAGGAGCGTACCGTCGTGTACGAGGACCGAGATGGTAATTTGAGGTGTCGTGCGGTGTTCCACAGGGGTTTGTTCTTGGACCCCTCTTGTGGAACATAGGGTACGACTGGGCCCTTCGAGCCGATTTCATCCCCGGGCTGGCTGTAATTTGTTACGCAGACGATACCCTGGTGACAGCCCGGGGGGCGAACTTCCAAGAGGCGGCGCGCCTGGCCACAAGGGGAGTATCCCTGGTGGTCGGGCGCATTGAGGCGCTGGGCTTACGGGTGGCCCTAGATAAGACGGAGGCCCTGTTATTTCATGGGCCCCGTCGTGGTCCACCCCCTGGCGCCTCAATCGTGGTCAACTCGGTCCTCGTACCGGTTCGGGCCCAGATGAAATATCTGGGCCTGATCCTCGACGGGAGGTGGCTCTTCGACGAGCACTTCCGACAGCTTGCTCCAAAGCTGGTCGGCGCTGCGTCTGCCCTAGGGCGACTTTTGCCCAATTTGGGTGGACCCAGCGTCGCGACAAGACGGCTTTACA